>CM076570.1:1144312378-1144417131 GCA_034641835.2 Pinus albicaulis | reverse complement strand
TTGAAAATGTTGAACAACTCTATTTGAATGGTGTCCAAGAAATGTTTTGGATGATCTTCGTACTTATTTCGTGCTATTCTTCTTCACATCACATCCCTTGCTTTTGGCGAAACATGTGAATTTTTCATCCACTATTCATATATTAATTTTTTAACATTTTCTCCAAGTCTATCTTTGTATGGTTGCCTACAAATAGTTTTCCAACAAGAGAGTTCATCATTTACATCTATTTGCAACCGAAATTTCCGATGTTTGTGCAAAGTTTTTCATGAGGTTCCTAATGCTCGTGCCATAGATTTTACCAAGCGATTCTCTTTAGTACTTTATGAAACCACTGCCATTTGTATTGCTCTACGTGCATCTGAAAATTTTTTCTGTCTAGATCTTCTAATTGAATTTATAGCACTATTTATATTTTGTATCACATTTTCCTTCATTTTTTTTTTTATCTTTTGTTGATTTTCGAATACCCAATAAAGGCGTAGCTTATTTTAATTTCCTTAATGTTAGGAGACCTTTCAACAATTGGGCTTGAACTACCACATTTTCCTTTATGAAGAACGAATCAAAAATGTGATTAACACGATATCGTATAACATGGTCAGCTTTTTTTATCTCCATATGTGTGAGTGTCAACATTTTCTAACATCTCATCATCGATATTGATTTCATCTGTATATATTCAAATTAATAGTACATAATAAGTTTACATATTCAATAAATAACTAAATTAATAAATATGTATAATTTCAATAATATGTGCATATGTTCAACACACACACACACACACACACACACACACACACACACACACATATATATATATATATATATAGTGATTCAATTTCTTCACTTGAATTTCTTTCAACATTTTCACCATCTTCAATTATTGGTTCAATATCTCTTTCACTTTCTCTTTCAAGACTTTGTATCTCATCATCCATGTTTTGAGGAATATCTCTCTGTTTACATTGCAAAATATTTTTCAAATTAGTTCATTAAATAAAAATTAAGCTTCACAATTTAGACTAGGAAAATTTTAACTATAAAATTTATAATACTTACATTTACATACCTTCTTCAACTTCTAGTTGAGTTTGATTTTCCCTTTCAATATTTGAGCGTTATTCTCTCTTTTTTTTGCGATATTCTCTCCCCTGTTCTCTACGTTCCTCAGGGTCTCTTATTCAATCATATTTTCTCTTGAAATTCCTTCGATTTCCCATGATAATTGAGTATGAAGTTCAAAAAATTTCCTTCAAAAAATTTGAAAAACTCAATTAAAAAAACATCACAAAAGATTTAATTTTAAAAAACCCATTTTAATTTTTTTTCACAAAATACATACTTCAATCCAAAAAAACTACTTTAAAAAATCCGAGAAAAAAATGTCTTCTAAAAATGAAATGAAGCTCAAAATATTTCCTTCCAAGTCATGCAAAAAAATTTCATTTAAAAAGTTAGACAAAAACTCATTTTAAAAAATCATTATAAAATATTTACTCCAACCCAAAACACGTGCTCTAAAAAATTTTCACTTCAAAAAATACCTCCAAAAAGTGTCCATTGAAAATTAAGCCCTCAAAAAATACCTCCAAAAAATGTCCATTGAAAATTAAGCCCAACTTCTTGAAAAATGTCACTTTAAAAAATACCTCTAAAAAATGTCCTTTGAAAATTAAGTCCAAAAACCTCTAAAACAAATGTCTCTAAAAAAAAAATACCTCCAAACAATGTCCTTTGAAAATTAAGCCCAAAAAGCCTCTAAAAAATATCACTTTAAAAAATACCTCAAAAAAATGTCCTTTGAATATTAAGCCTAAAAAGAGTCCTTTCGAAATTAAGCCCAAAAAAAGTCCAAAAAATGTCCAAAAAATGTCTTTTGGAAATTAAGCCCAAAACCATCTAAAAACAAAATACCTTCAAAAAAATTTCCTTTGAAAATTAAGTCCAAAACCTCTAAAAACAAAATACCTTCAAAAAAATGTCATTTGAAAATTAAGCCCAAAAAGCATCCAAAAATGTATCACATACCTCCCAAAAATGTCCTTTGAATGCTAAGCCAAAAAGAGTCCTTTGAAAATTAAGCCCAAAAAAATTCTTTGCAAAACCAGACAAAATAAAGAAATGTGCAAAATCATGTGAAAATAATGAATCCGTTTACGGCCATTTATATTGCCGCAATTTTTTTTTTGGAGGGGCTTCTTTGAATTTTCCGACCGACATAAAGTCAATTAAAAGTTTGGCCATTGTAAAAACTTTGGCCCAACTTTTGTGTCATTAGACTTGATGGGCTGTCAGGACAAAAAAAAATTCGGCCGAACTTTTTTTAAAAGTTCGGTCGAACCAACACGTCTGCAATTACGCAGAGCCGAGCTCTGAACACATTTTTTCAACTTTGGACTGATTAAACTCCATGAAAATTTATGAATTAACTATAGGAACTAAGACAAGAATTTTAAGAATTCAATCTACTTTCAGGAAATATAAATTTTATGGAATTTCATAAATATTTCTGAATTTTAATTAATTTTGTAATAAAACGGGTGCAAACAATTTCTGAAGGTCATTATGATTAAGTGAAATCAATATTCTGTATCTTCCAAAAAACACTGTCAAAAAATTGAAAAAATTATGGTGCATTACATTGGTCTGTCATTTGTAATGGGTAGTTTTTAGTTTTTTTGTTTATAATTTATATGTTGAGAAATTTTGTGCGAGGCGAAACATATTAAAAATATGCAGTTTTTTCATATTGAATCAATTCAAAAAATTCTAGTAATTATGGTATGCATCAGTTGGTTTCGTAAATATAACGAAAACGAAGTAGACTCTGTCTATATTGTTGTAACACATTTTGTTTCTCAAAAACACAAAATTTTCAAAGAATACACCAACACGTTTGAACATGACTTTTTATGAATCCTTTGATTGTTAAAGAACACACACTCAAAGAAACGCTAAGTTGACATATAAAATGTGTATAAAAAAATTCCAAAAATAAGTAATATAAAGCTAATAAAATTTCTGAAAACTTTTATTTTTATCACAAATGAAATTCTAAACAGAAAAATTGTTTTGGCTTGAAGAAAGTTGAAGAACAAAAGAAAAAAAAATGATATTTTTTTCTCAAAAAAGGGCAAAAAGTGTAACCCAACTTCACATTTTCACATCATTGTCACCTTTGCAACTCATCACATGTTTTGGGCACACACGACTCTAACTCGTCTTATCGGCATGCTTGGGCGCTCGGTTGAGAAGTCGCCTCGCCATGTGGTTGCTGGTATGTTTTAGGTAACTCATGGGCTTGACATCCTCCCCCAACTTGAGTCATTATTATCCTTGCCAATCTATGCCTAACAACCACTTCTTCCTCAAACTGCTTGATCTCCCTCTTCCATCTCCTTAGTGACCCTTACGCTTCCCATCCATCTTCCTCCAATGTGTCCTTCCAATTTATGAAGTACTCTCTCTCCATGTTGTACTCAAGTCTAGTAGTTTAATAATCAGTGATATCCTCCAAAACCATGTTCGGTCGATCTACAATCAAGGTTGTTCCATGCAGTGGTGCTTATTTTTTAGGATCACCCATGTCCAATGAGCACTTCTTCAACTGACTTATGTGGAACACGAGATGCTTGGAATGCACATGGCGAGGCAAATCCAACTCATAAGCAACTTCCCCAATCTTCCTCTTCACCAGATATGGAACCTCAAACTTCCTATTCAAAGACTTCAAGATCCCCTTCGATCATGGAAACTGTTCCTTTGTCATCTTCACGAAGATTAGCTCCCCAACTTCTAACTGCATGTCACGTCTATCCTTGTCTTCCCAACTCTTCATTATTTCTGCAGCATCCGTCAAGTGCACTCGATCTAACTCTGAGGTCTCCTACCAGGTTGCCAAAAGCTTCAAAACATGAATAATTCTCCCATATCTTCTTAACAATACCATGTGCAAATCAATAAGCATTTTCTTATTAACTAGCTCAAACAACCTTTATCCCATCACAAACTCATATGTAGGCTATAGCTAAATTAGGACGTATCCAACAACTCCGACCAATTCTTCTGATTAGCCCTCACAAAATGCCTCAAGTATTCTTCCAAAAATGAGTTGATACGCTCGGTCTGACCATATATCTACAAATGGAAACTCGAACTAAGTAGCAACTCCATCCCAACATACTTGAACAATGTGGTCCAAAACTTCCCAGTGAACCTCATATATTTGTCTGAAACAATACTCAACAACAATCACCAATACTTCACAATGTTCCTAAAGAATAGCTCAATAGTCTTCTTTGCTCCACAAGGTATCTTTGTTGGTACGAATATGACATAATTGGAAAAATGATCCACAACAACCATGATCCCATTATACCCCTGCAACTGCGGTAACTATGTGAGAAATTCTATTGAGACACTCATCCATAGCCTCTCTAAAATTGGTAAAGGCTGCAACAACCTTCTGGTGTCTAATTTGTCCTACTGAAAAATGATGCACATATGAACATACTCCTCTACATCCTCTCCAAAATTGGTAAAGGCTGCAACAACCTTCTGGTGTCTAATTTGTCCTACTGAAAAATGATGCACATATGAACATACTCCTCTACATCCTCTCCCATGCGTTCCTACAAGTAGCCTATCTCTAGCAACACCAAAGTCTAATGTTGCCTTAGGTGGCCAGCCCATGGGGAATCATGAAACTCCTTCAAGATCTACTTCAAAAGTTTTGACAACCAAGGAATATAGAGATAGACACCATAAAACAAGAGTCCATCTGACACAAAAAAATTCTTGACTTCCCTTCCTTCACTTGCTTCACAATTATCTTCACCTAGGTATCAGTCTCCAACTTTGCATGAATTTGACTTTCCTTCATTTGAACCTGACTTTCTCTCACTATAACACGATCCTCTTCCTCCTCAATCACAGCCAATCGTGCCTTCCTGCTGGGGGCATCCACGATGACAATGATTCTACCAGGCCTATACACTATCATCATGTCAAAATTTGCCAAGAAATCCTACCAACGTGCTTGCTTCGTTAATAGCCTCGGTTGAGATGCAAAGTGACTTGCTGCAACATTGTTAGTTTCGATGACAAACAATTTCCCAATCAAGTGACACCTCCATACTTGAAGATAATGGATGGTTGCAATCATCTCCTTCTCATGAATTAGGTACCCATTTCCTCCAACTTCCTACTTTCATAAGCTACTTGGTGTCCATCCTACATGAGCACACCTCCAATCGCGAACTCTGAAGCATTTGTATGCACTTCGAATGGTCACTCAAACTCGACTAGCTTTAGTATCAACGCAGTCACCATCTTGTGGTTCAACTTCTCAAATGATTCACAACACTTCTTCGTCCATTTCCTCGGCTTTTCTTTCTTCAAAAAGTCTAACATAGTTATCGATCAAACAGGAATTATTACCTCAAAATGGGAACTCTAACAAAAAAAACATCAAAAAACCATGAAAAACAACCCAAAAACGAAAAGTTGTATTCTGGAATAACCTTTTTTTTTTCAAGGTAAATTTTCAACATTTCTAAAAATGGAAGAAAAAGCCAAATTTTTTTTGTGCAAAAAACACCCGAAAAACGAAAAGTTGTATTGTGGAATAACCCTTTTTTTGGGGTAAATTTTCAACATTTTTAAAAATAGATGTAAAAACCACTTTTTTGTATGCAAAACACCCCGAAAACGAAAAGTGTTGAAACAAAAATTTTAGAATAATAAAAATTTATAATATATATATATATATATATATATATATATATATATATATATATATAATTGAAAAAAACAAATTTCATTACATTTTTTCAATTAAAAAAAAAAAAAAAAAAACATTTTAAAAATTAAAGTTAAAAATATCTTAAAAGTTAAAAAATAAAAACAAAATAAAAATATTAAATTAAAAAATAAATAAATAAATAAATTTTAAAAAATTAAAATTAAAATTTTATTAAATTAAAAACAAAAGAATTCAAATTTGAAAATAAAAAATTAAATTTAAAAAATATATTAAATTTTAATAAATTAAAAATTAAAAAATTAAAAAAATAAATAAAAATTAAATATATAAATTCAAATTATATATATATATATATATATATATATAATTAATAAAAAATTAAAAATGAAAAAAATAGAATAAAATAAAAATATTAACTTAAAAAAAATTATTAAAAAAACAAATAAATTTTATTTATATATATATATATATATATATATATATATATATATATATATATATATATATATATATATATATATAAATTAATTAAAAAATATATATTAAATTTTAATAAATGAATGAATAAATAAATTTAAAAAAAAAAACACTTTTAAAATGAAATTTTAAAAATATTTAAAAATCAGAAAATGGAAATAAATAAATAATATTAAATGAAAAAAAATTAAAAAAACAAAATAATTTAAAATATAAAAATTTAATTTAAATAAAAAAATATTAAATTTTATGTAATTATATATATATATATATATATATATATATATATATATATATATATATATATATATATTAAATTTTATTAAATTAAATTTAAAAAGTAATATTAAATTTAATAAAAATAAAAAATAAATAAATAAATTTTAAATTAAATTCAAAAAAACAAATATGAAATATAATAAATAACAATAAAAATGAAAAAAGAATATTAAAAACAAAAAAATACTAAAATTTAATAAAAAGTAAAAATAAAAATCGAATTAAAAACAAATTATTTAATTGCACGACACAGGTGGCGACAGGGCCGGTCGTTGGGCGGGTAGGGGGTTGCTTGCAGCGTCCCTGCCCGCCCAACGTCCAGCCCTCGCCTCCACCTAGGTGAGAGGTCGATTCCGGGAATCGACCTCCCCAGGTCGATTCCCAGAATCAACTTCCCCAGATCGATTCCCAAAATTGACCTCCCGCAACCACCTTAGTGGCGCAATTAAATATATATATTTTTTAATTCTATTTTATTTGTTTATTTATGAAATTTTAAATAATTTTTTTAATTTTTTTATTATTTATTATATTTCATATTTGTTTTTTAATTTAATTTAATATTTTTTTTTAATTTTTTTTTATTATTAAATTTAATATTTTTAGGTTTTTTTTTTATTTTTAATTTATTCATTAAATATTTTTAAGTTTTAATTTCAAAAATGCTCTCTCTTTCTTTCTTTCTTTCTTTTTTTTAAACAATTAGATTTTTTTTTTTTTTTATTATTAAATCTCACTTTTATTTTTGTTTTTTAGTCTTAATTTTTTTATTCTAAAATTTCTATTATATTTTCTTTTTAATTTGTAAATTTTGTTTTTTTTTTTTTTTTAATTTAACATTTTATTTTATATATATATATATATATATATATATATATATATATATATATATATATATATATTCTTATTATTTTTTTTTAAATTTAATTTTTTGAATTTTAATTATTATTTTATTTTATTTCTTTTCTATTTTAATTTTAATTGTTTTTAAATTATATATATATATACATACACTATATATATATATATATATATATATATATATATATATATGAAAATTTTGATTTTGATGTTATTTTATTTTTTTGGTTCAATTTTTGTTTTTTCTTTAAATTATGTGTTTTTTTTGGATTTTTTCCTTTTTGGAATTTTTTGTTTTCTATTTATTTATTTTTTAAATTTTTTATTTTACAAGTTTTTTTTTTTTTAACATTTTATTGGTTTTTTTATTATTTTTATATCTTTTTATATATTTGAGTTTTTTTGGCATGTTATTTTTATTTTATTTTTATGTTTTATTATCAACATGAAAATTACAACTCTAAAAAAAATGGTTGATGTTGCATCAATACTTTTCAAAATTAGCATGAAAATCACCACTCTAAAAAAAATGGTTGATGACGCATCAACACTTTTCAAAATTAGCATGAAAATCACTAAAATTTTAAAATAAATGTTCATACTTATAAATAAAAAAATTGAAGTGTCAAAAATATGCCCAAAAAAAAAACGGGGTGATTCCGCATCACTACTTTTCAAAATCGGGTGTTTTTTTTGCTACCTCAAACAAGTAGGTACTAGTTCAGTTACCTATTTGATCGGTAACTAGCCCAAACCTTCTTAAGTCTATCCTGATACACCCTCGGCTAATCCAATGTCCAAGAAACAATATCTCGAATTGAGTGAACATGCACTTCAACTTCTTCAAGTACAACTAGTTCTTTCGCAGTGTCTTCATTGCGATCACCATCTCGTCTTCAGTTATTGCGACTTGTCACCTTCGTGTGACTCATCTTAATTGGGCATGTGTGCTCGTCAATCCATCCTCGTCACCTTTGCAACTTGTCGCACGACTTGGGTGTGCATGACTCCAACTCATATCATAGGTCTGCTTGGGTGTTTGGTTGAGAAGTCACCCAAATATATTTGAGAAGATATCTGTAATAAAATGGAATGTGAAGCATGCCACCGTACATTGACATTATATGGAAAATTATATGTCCATGATACAACACGGAAGAGAAATCCAAAGATGAATACTCAATATTGATCCTTATCACGAAGGGCGTGACTTTGAGACTTGTTCCCGAAGTTAATAAAAACTAATTGAATCGGTTTATCAGTGTGCCAAATAAAATTAATTTGATAAAAAAAAATGAGAAAGTGTTAAGATTGTGAGTTAGAATGGAATTCAAATAAAAACTAATTGAATTGGCTATGAGTGTGCCAAATAAAATTAATTTGATAAAAAAAATTGATGAAATGTTAATGAATGAATGATATTTTTAACGTCCATGAGACTAAAAATAGTCTATGGGACCACCAACTTCCTTGTTTTTTGTCTTCTATAATTCAATCCTTTTCTTACTCAAATTGATGATGAGTTGACCCAACCTTCTAATGGTTCCATCACTGAAAAGACAATGCCACAGAATTGATGCTAACATACTGCGGTAACCGTCACGGATGTCTCCAAAAGCATCACATTCCAAAATGAAATGTTTTTCGGATTCAACTACCCCAGAAGTGAAAAAAGTACATAGCCTTTCTTCCCAAGCTTCTTTATGTCTCTTCCACTGTCCCGTTTGACACTGAAGTTGATGTGAGTTAGTTCTTAATTGAGCAATAAGAACCTTCACTCTCCACGGAATGCTAGCTCCAATGTATTATTTTTGTTGGAGGTCGCAAGTGGGGTTGAATCTCTGAACATAATACTTCATCTTTCTACCCAACTCTTTTCCCCATATACCCTTATGGAATTTCTCCAACACAAAATTCGTTAACTCCTTGCTATTTGTGGGACATGCATTTAGGAAAATATTCCATTTTTACATCTATTTGTTGTTTTGTCTCATCCATGATTTCTTTCTTTCACTCATACCTTCATTGAAGATAAATTTCGGCCATCTACCTCCTCCCATTTGCTCAATTCTTTTTAGATACCTTATGAGATGCACCATGAAAATTGCTTCGATGGGAGCTGCCCTTGTTTCACTCAACATTATCTCATAGGGAACTGAACTTTTTATTTTGAACTTGCTCATGATCAAGAGTTTTGAATTTTTTCAATTTGTTTCCATTTTGAAACAGGGATGCTACTACCCCACAATTCACACCCATATAATATCACTGGACAAACTAGGAGTCCAAAAATTACTTTGATCATGTTCCAATCCCATAACTCTGCCTCTCTACATCTATTTTGAAGTGCATATAATGCTTTCCACCCTCCTAAAATTCTTTTATTCTTGCAATCCTCCCAATTAAGTTTGTTGTTGAAATCGATCCCGAGGTACTTGTATTCATTTGATTCTTCGAGAATGTTGCCTTCAAAGAAGAACGTATGTTGGCTTTGCTTCCTTTTATTAGAGAAAATCATTATTTTGGTCTTACTGGTATTGACTTGCATCCCCACCGCTTTACAAAAATGCTCAAGGGCATATAGGTGCATCTGCAATCCATGGGCCGATTTAGCAACCAGCACAAGATCATCGGCATATAGAAGAAGCTTTATCACAAACTCCCCCAATCGAACACCATCCCCACCTTGCAAATTTAGCCACTCTTCCAATTTGTCAATATATAAACCAAAAAGGGTAGGGGATAAAGGGCAACCTTGCTTGACTCTGATGTCACTTCTAAAACTTTTTGAAATGCCTATTGAAGTTCTGATTTTGACTTTCACCTCTTCATAAAGCCTATGGACGGCAGCTCTATATTGTAAAGGACTTTCAAGTTCTTTCATTCTATGCCACAACTTATCTCTAGGGACTGTGTCAAATGCCTTTTTGAAATCAATAAAGCAGCGAGATATTTCTTCTTTGCTCCCCCAAACCTTTTCAACAATGCGCCTCGGTGTGATCCCATGATCTACTATAGAATGCTTTAGCCTAAGTCTATCCTGATACACCCTTGGCTAATCCAATGTCCAAGAAACAATATCTCGAATTGAGTGAACATGCACTTCAACTTCTTCAAGTACAACTAGTTCTTTTGCAGTGCCTTCATTGCGATCACCATCTCTCTTCAGTTATTGTGACTTGTCGCCTTCGTGTGACTCATCTTAATTAGGCATGTGTGCTCATAGATCCATCCTCATCACCTTTGCAACTTGTTGCACGACTTGGGTGTGCATGACTCCAACTCATATCATGGGTCTGCTTAGGTGTTTGGTTGAGAAGTCACCCAAATATATTTGAGAAGATATTTGGAATAAAATGGAATGTGAAGCATGCCACCATACATTGAAATTATATGGAAAATTATATGGCCACGATACAACATGGAAGAGAAATCCAAAGATGAATACTCAATATTGATTCTTATCACAAAGGGCGTGACTTTGAGACTTGTTCCCAAAGTTAATAAAAACTAATTGAATCGGTTTATCAGTGTGCCAAATAAAATTAATTTGATAAAAAAAAATGAGAAAGCGTTAAGATTGTGAGTTAGAATGGCATTCAAATAAAAACTAATTGAATTGGTTATGAGTGTGCCAAATAAAACTAATTTGATAAAAAAAATTGATGAAATGTTAATGAATGAATGATATTTTAACGTCCACGAAACTAAAAATAGTCTATGGGACTACCATCTTCCTTGTTTTTTGCCTTATGTAATTCAATCCTTTTCTTACTCAAATTGATGATGAGCTGACCCAACCTTCTAACGATTCCATCACTAAAAAGACAATGCCACGGAATTGATGCTAACATACTGCAGTAACCATCACGAATGTCTCTAAAAGCATCACATTCCAAATTGAAATGTTTTTCTCATTCCACTACCCCAGAAGTGCAAAAAGTACATAGCCTTTCTTCCCAAGCTTCTTTATGTCTCTTCCACCGTCCCATTTCACACTGAAGTTGATGTGAGTTAGTTTTTAATTGAGCAATAAGAACCTTCACTCTCCACGGAATGTTAGCTCCAATGTATTCTTTTTGTTGGAGATCGCAAGTGGGGTTGAATCCCTGAACATAATACTTCATCTTTCTACCCAACTCTTTTCCCCATATACCTTTATGGAACTTCTCCAAAACAAAATTCGTTAACTCCTTGCTATTTGTGGGACATGCATTCAGGAAAATATTCCATTTTTACATAAATTTGTTGTTTTGTCTCATCCATGATTTCTTTTTTTCACTCATACCCTCATTGAAGATAAAGTTCGGCCATCTACCTCCTCCCATTTGCTCAATTCTTTTTAGATAACTTATAAGACGCACCATAAAAATTGCTTCAATGGGAGCTTCCCCTATTTCACTCAACATTATCTCATAGGGAACCGAACTTTTTATTTTGAACTTGCTCATGAACAAGCATTTTTGAATTTTTTCAATTTGTTTCCATTTTGAAACAGGGATGCTACTAGCCCACAATTCACACCCATATAATATCACTAGACAAACTAGGAGTCAAAAATTACTTTGATCGTGTTCCAATCCCATAACTCTGCCTCTCTACATCTATTTTGAAGTGCATATAATGCTTTCCACCCTCCTAAAATTCTTTTATTTCTACAATCCTCCCAATTAAGCTTGTTGTTGAAATCGATCCCGAGGTACTTGTATTCATTTACTTCTTCAAGAATGTTGCCTTCAAAGAAGAACGTATGTTGGCTTTGCTTCCTTTTATTAGAGAAAATCATTATTTTGGTCTTACTGGTATTGACTTGCATCCCCACCGCTTTACAAAAATTCTCAAGGGAATATAGGTGCATCTGCAATCCATGGGCCGATTTAGCAACAAGCACAAGGTCATCAGCATATAGAAGAAGCTTTATCACAAACTCCCCTAATCGAACACCATCCCCACCTTGCAAATTTAGCCACTCTTCCAATTTGTCAATATATAAACCAAAAAGGGTAGGGGATAAAGGGCAACCTTACTTGACTCCGATGTCACTTCTAAAACTTTCTAAAATGCCTGTTGAATTTCTGATTTTGACTTTTACCTCTTCATAAAGCCTATGGATAGCAGCTCTATATTGTAAAGGACTTTCAAGTTCTTTCATTCTATGCCACAACTTATCTCTAGGGACCGTGTCAAATGCCTTTTTGAAGTCAACAAAGCAGCAAAATATTTCTTCTTTGCTCCCCCAAACCTTTTCAACAATGTGCCTCAGTGTGATCCCATGATCTATTGTATAATTCTTCGGCCTAAAACCTGCTTGCCCTTTTGCCCTATTTTCTTTTACTTCTACCCACTTACTGATTCTATTTTCTACCATAACACTGAAAATATTTGCAAACAAAGGATTGATCATAATGGTTCTATAGTTAGAAGGATTATTAATGTCTCCGTTTTAAAAATGGGAATTTCTAGACTAGTTGTCCAATCCCTTGGGAATCTTTGTTGAATGACGTTGTTGAATATTTCCATGATGTGGGGTGCCAAAATGTTCATTCCCCACTTTAGATATTCTGCTTGAAGTTCAACCAAGTCCTTTGCCTTCCTTGCTTTCAACTTTTTAATTCCTGCCTCGACCTCTTGCACTGTGAAAATCTTTGTAGATGTGTTGATCTTGGGAGGAGGCTCAACCTCTAATTCTTTTTCGTAGAATTGCCTTGCATAGTCAAACCACTAATTGGATGTAACATTATTTTCAAATTGCTTCTTCCTTGGTTGAAGTGTCTACCAAAAATGTTTTGGGTTATTCTTTCCTAGATATATCAGCTCTTCCCGCCTTGTTTGCATGAACTCATATTTTTTCTTTTTTAAAATCTTCTTATATAACTTTACATTCATCTTCCACTCTCTCTTTTTCAAGGTTCTCCTTGCCATTTTGCATTCCTCATCGAACCATGCATTCACAGGAAAACAATTTGATTCTCATTTCCTATTTTTTTCTCTTTTTCACTTCTCAAGTGCACCCTGGATTATATTTGTTAACTCATGGCTGTTGAGGCTTTGGGAACCAATTTCCTCCTTCTGAATTGATATTCTCAACAGTGTTCTGAAGATAGTGGAATTTTCTTGTGTTAGAAGAATTTTTCCCCTTGATATCGATTGTTGAGAACATTGGGTTTTCCTCCTATTCTGTCTTTCTTCTAACCAAGATAACTTTATATAAATTAGGTTATGATCTGATTTTAAGTCCCAAATATGCTCTCCGATCTTAACCTCATCTATTCTTTCTACTGGGCTTTGTGAACCAATAACATAGTCAACTACACTTGCCACATTGTATGTGTTGCAAGTGAAGTTCCCAGACTTTTTCCATCTCTCTAGACCATTGCAGATAATTAAGTTGAAAGCACTACACAACGTAAGCAACTCCTCTCCAAAATGATTACTAACTTTGTCATCTTTTGAACATCTCACCCATCAAGAATTATCCTCTTCAATGACCCAGATATGATTGTGATCCTCTTTGCAACAAAGAATACTAGCTTGTTGATTTTCTGTTCTAGCATTGAAATCTCCCACTAAAAGAACTTCTCCCTGTTGAGAATATGCGGCAATATCTTGCTTTAAAGCTGCATACGGATCTTTGTTGTCCAATCCCTTATTTTTGTAAGTTTTTGATACTTGAGGCGCAAAATAACATGTTGCAATTCGTATGTCGTTCTCATTCTCTGTTATGTTGAACCATAGATATTGCTTATTTGTATCTTCTTTCATTAACTAAATGTGACAACCTTCTTTAAGATTGTGAGTTAGAATGAAATAAAACTAGTACTTGAATTTGAAAACGAAAAAAAAAAATCATTCTCTGATTTGTTACATTACCCATAAAGATGTTTCATTATTTCGTACAAGAATTGTCGTCTAAAATTCATTATGGGATGTTTTGAGGATCCGAGTTGGATTTGTTGGTGTGAAGTGGTTTCAAACGGGAAGATTTGGCGTGAGCTGAAGACTTTTTCGTTGGACAGAGATCTCACAGAAATATTCCACGGAGGATATGGCATGTTGTATGTGGCCTTTACCGTGTTTGACATGGCCTACGTCACTGAGCTCGTGCTATCGTGTGGCAAAGGCCTTAAAGATAAAGCAGACAATACAAGCAGAATTTAAATGATATTTACTTGTTTGTACATTTCCCATGTCAGTGATATACATTTTACTTACAAAATGAAATGCTATATCTGGAGTTTGGCAGCGCAAAACATCCATCAAGACACCTATGAACATTAAGAAGTTAAAATTACTAACCAATGATATTTAAGAAAAATAAATTTAAAAATTTGAAATAAATAAATAATAATAAATATTAAACTCAACTATAGAAAAACTATAAAAAGAAATTCCCCAAAAAAACAATCAAATCACAAGCATTATACGTAATAATCAATTGTTAAAAACCTAATTTAAGTTTAATGCTTTTTCATATTTATTGGGCTGCGTACATGGTCATGCCTTTCAAGTTGACCTTTTTTTATTATTATGCTACTCATAAATTATAATCATTTAAATTCTGTAAGGTGATTTTAAAATCTTAAAAACACCTCTCAACAGAATTTGAATATTAATTTATCATTTGTTAAAAACCTAATTTAAGTTTAATGCTTTTTCATATTTATTGCGCTGCGTACATTGTCATGACTTTGAAATCGAGCTTTTATTATTATTATTATTATGCTACTCATAAATTATAATCATTTAAATGCTGTAAGGTGAATTTTTAAGATCTGGTGACGGATGATTTAGCCTAACAGGACGATATTTTGTCTTCGTCTGTCCCACGATTTCTATCGATGACAAGATTGTAATTTGTGTAATTTGTCTTCTTGTAGTCATAGTGTTTTATCAATTATATTTTTTTGGGATGTAATTTGATGGCAATTTTTTTTTTTTTTTATGGGTGATTTACGTGTTAAATACAATTTTTTTTATAGATAATTTACGTGTTAAATATAGTTAAAATATTTTTTTTTTAAATTAAAAATTTTCTTGAAAGTGTATGAGATGGAAAGGTGTGAAACCAACAAATTTAACAGTACCAATTGAGTAGATAATCTCAATATTTTTTTAATGAAAAGCTCGGTGTTTTGTACTCTCAATTCGGTTATATATCATAGAGAATATTGTTTTTTCTTTTTTAAAGCATGGTGTTTAATGAGTTATTTAATTAACATGGTAGAAAAAAGAGTAGTAGTTTAATTAGTTTACTTTTTTTTTTTTGAAAATCATGAAAATTTTGGCAAGATTTTAATAAAATTTTGGAGGGATTTTTGTAAATCCAAGTTATAGTTATCAAACTTCAAGATTTTGGGTGCCCTAGAGGTTTTTAATGGTGCTGAATCAATTTCCACCATCAAAAACATGATTCAAACATAGCTACTGCAAAATTTCCTAAAAAAAAATGCCCTGACCTAGCCGCTTTTGACTATCCAAGCAATTCTGCCTCCATAGACAACTCCTAAAAAAAGTGAGGTGAAGTCTTTAGGAATATAACACCAAGAACAACAACAAAAATATATTCAACAATGTCATATACCAAGAATTTATGATTCTGTAAGTATTTCACACTCACTCTTTGTGCATGATCTTCTTTTATTTGGATGGCTTAATAGAAATCATTGGTTCTACATTCATTACCTACTTACTCGGTTTGGGAATGCATCTGGACTTCTTATCAACAAAGGAAAGTCTTTCCTCCTTTGTGGGTATGGTGATGAGGATGAGATCAATTTCATTGTTGATTTTCTCGGGATCAGTTCTAAGAAGGCATGTGAGGGATTTTTATATCTGGGTTCTAAAATTAAGCCACGTGGTTACAAGAATAGGGACTGGATGTGGCTGGTGGATAGATTCAAAAGTAAAATTAACAAATGGACGTATAGATGATTATCAATAGGCGGACAATTTAATATGATTCAGGTTGTTCTATTGTAGCTTCTTGTATACTAAGGGCATCTATTCTATATTCCTGAACATATTGTAGCCATTATCAATCAAACCCTTTCACAATTCTTATGGGGTGGCGCTGCTCTGCAAAAGAAGCATCATTTGTGTAGGCTTGATCTATTAAATCGTCCAAAACAACATGGTGGATGGGGCATTTAAACACTAGAGTTTTCAATAAGGTTCTGTTGATTAAGTCCCTATGGAGAGCCATTACAGGAACGGGTATTTGGACTGATATTATCAAATGCAAATATCTATCAGGTGATCCCCTTCTCAATATATACTGCCACGATTTATCTTTTCCTCGGGTCATTTCGACCATTTGGAAGAGTTTTAAGAAAGTGTTTCTTTGTATGGTGAAGCGTTTGTCTTGGCGTTTTGGAGATGGACATCAGATTTCTTTGGGATATGACAACATTTTTGGTTTGTCCGAGGAGGCTCAACTTAATCCTTGGCGTCTTCACCGTCTCGCTCATCAGGGCATCTTGTATTTCTCTCAGACAATCCATTATTGGGCTCATGGGGCCCCTATACTAAAATCTACTAAACAATTGGGCCTAATTGGCCCTTATGTGGAGGATTGGGGCTCCTTCAAGGACGCCATCCAGGCGGCTGGGATTTGTTACATGCCTGGGGGGGATTGCATTGTGTGGGCTGGGAAAAAAAATGGTGATTCCTTGATCGTGAAGGATATATATGACTATATCAATATTAAGACTTATGAGGAGTGTCTATCCAGGGTTTTCTAGCCCTTCTAGAATAGGAAAATTCCCACTAAGATTGTTTTATTTGGATGGCTTGTATGGAAAAAGAAGATTCTCACATGGGACTCTCTCGCTAGAAGGTGTATCTATGGGCCGGGTAGATGTGCGGTCTGTTATCTACATGAGGAAATGATAGATCATTTATTCTTTCAATGTCCCATTGTTATCTCACTATGGAAGCTTTTCTATCAATTTTATATGGGCCCAATATGGAGGCCAGAGGACTTCATGAGTATTGCTCAGGCTTGGGACAAGATCTCCGGAAAATTTCAATCTCTTCCTTTCTTTTTTATATGGGAAGTCTGGCTTGCTCGGAATAAGCTCATTTTCGAGTACAGACCATTTTTGGTTCATCGCATTCATGCTGCTATTAGAGTTGGATTGATGAAAGGGAGCCAGCTGTGGTTGGTATTAAGGATTGCTCCCGATGATTGAGACCTCACCCCATATCGCTCCCTGTCGTCTTTTCTGATGGTGCTTGCCTAGATGGCAGGATGGGATGTGGTGCAGGGATTAAGATCTCCCAGGCAGAAAGAATACATATATATTGGAATGGTGGAAGGGGCACCAATAATAAGGAAGAATTGATGGCTTTATGGGGTGACTTATTGGCTGCGCTGAACTTGAATCTGAAGGATGTAAGCATCTATGGAGACTCTCCACTGATTATTGATATCATATTTGGCAAAGCGGAGCTACCTATTCCAAGTTTACAGGGATGGCTCAAGAGGACTCAAAATCTTTGGCATCGTCTGGATAAACCACCTTTGCACCACATCTTTAGATAAAACAATACAAGAGCCGATGGACTATCAAAAAAAGGCATCAACACTAACTTTGGGGTTTTGCAGGTTATACAATATAGAAATGGGCTACAAATCTGGGACACTGAGATCCCAATTCCATAATAAATGAAGTATGATCAGCAAGCGAGCTTGTTTACTTCTCTCTAACACAAACAATGTAGTTGTGACAATTTTTCCAAGCGAGCCTGTAGATCTCTCTCTGGACACGTTTAACAAGCGAGGCAGAATCGGGTTCTGGCATGACTCAAGCGAGGTTGTTTTTGTGCATGTTCTCATCCTGATGGGGATTATCCTACAGATAATTATGTTATAATATGGGACGAACAAATTAGCTAGAATTTGTTTCGAAATGTAGTTGTATTATGAACCAGAATATGTTCACAATGTGGTTTTTTTGTAGAAATATGGTTGTTTTGGGACCAGAATGTATTACTAAGTGGTAAAATATTGCTGGATAAAATAGTTGAATCTAATTATGAATATTTTTTGTCCTATGAAACTTAATGTTACAGACTCACTTCTATCTTAGGATGAATAAACAATGCTGATATTTTCCTTAATGTATCTTTAACAGCTTCAAATATTATGTACTTAGTATATACTGTTCATAATTTAATAGACAATGTTTTTTTCCTTCTTAAAAAAGACTTTGAAGTTGAGCTTTTTTTATTATTATTATGCTACTCATAAATTATAATCATTTAAATTCTGTAATAAAAACACCTCTCAACAAAATTTTAAATTAATATTAATTTATAGATAACGTAATAATAAATTGTTAAAAACCTAATTTAAGTTTAATGCTTTTTCATATTTATTGCGGTGCGTACATTGTCATGACTTTGAAATTGAGCTTTTATTATTATTATTATGCTAATCATAAATTATAATAACTTAAATGCTGTAAGGTGAATTTTTAAGATCTGGTGACGGATGATTTAACTAACAGGATGATATTTTGTCTTCGTCTGTCCCACAATTTCTATCGATGACATGATTGTAATTTGTGTAATTTGTCTTCTTGCAGTCATAGTGTTTTATCAATTATATTTTCTTAGGGATGTAATTTGATGGCAATTTTTTTAATGGGTGACTTACGTGTTAAATACAATTTGTTTTATAAGTGATTTACGTGTTAAATATAGTTAAAATATTTATAAAAAAAATTTAAAAATTTTCTTGAAAGTGTATGAGTGGCAAAGGTGTGAAACCAACGAATTTAACAGGTACCAATTGAGTAGATAATCTCAATATTTTTTAAATGAAAATCTTGGTGTTTTGTACTCTCAATTCCGTTATATATCATAGAGAATACTGTTTTTTCTTTTTTTAAAGCATGGTGTTTATTGAGTTATTCAATTAAGATAGTAAAAAAAGAGTAGTAGTCTAATTAATTTATTTTTTTGTTTTGAAAATTATGAAAATTTTGGCAAGATTTTAATAAAATTTTGGAGGGATTTTTGTAAAACTAGGTTATAATTATCAAACTTCAAGATTTTGAGTGTTCTAGAGATTTTTAATGGCGCTCAATCTATTTCCACCATCAAACACATGATTCAAACATAGCTACAGCAAAATTTATGAAAAAAAAAATGCCCTGACCCAGCTTTAGACTGTCCAAGCAATTGCGCCTCTAGAGACAACTCTTAAAAAAAAGTGAGGTGAAGTCTTCAGGAATATAACACCAAGAACAACAACAAAAATATATTCAACAATGTCATATACCAAGAATTTATGATTATCCAAGATTAAATTGAGCAGTTTTTACTATAACATTAATAATATATCCAACAATCCACAAGCTAGATATACTAAGAATTTATGACTTAGCAAGAATTGAAAATCCACATAGGTGGGGAGCCTACTCCTAAATGTTTTTTTTTTTTTTTTTTTTTTAGATCTAGGACAATTGGTAACTGGTGAGAGTTGCCTGAGCAAGGCCCGGGTTCAAATCCAACTAGCTGCCACTATAAACCTAGGCTAGGTGCAACAGCCTGCAAGCCGCACACAATAGCAATTAACTTATGCCTCAACAAGAGCCGAGACGTCCACTATGGGGTCGCCTACTCTTCTAGCCAAGACACAACAGGCATATGTCTCCACGGAGATTTGAACCTTGGTGGATGGGATGAAAACTTATCATAGAGAGCCAAAAATGTCTAAGCCACAATTTGGCCTTGAAAATAATAGAAAATCCCATTTTGAATAAATCCAGTAGAATTTTTAGAACTTTGAGTGTCAAATTCCTTGTCAAGTTTTAAGATTTTGAATATCTCTACATTCTTGTCGGTACTGAATCCATTTACATTATTTTTTAATAATTTAAAATTAGACTAAATTGTTGCCTAGACAACACCTTTCTTTTTATTGACAATGAAAAAAATCCCAAATAAGACTTCGCCACACGGCAACCAATGACGTTGTGGGTGGCCCTCCATGCTCTACTACGCGTAACGCGAATCTACAATAAGTTGACATGAGGAATCGAGGTACAGGTTGGGATCTTGGGGTTGATTTGCCACGGTGAACGTGACTGGCTTTCAATATTTCACATTTCTATTCCCTGGAGTCTCAAAGACACTGAAACCCACTGAAACTTTTGAAGAAACACATCATATCAAAGCAATAGCGAGCAGGAATAGCAATCGAGATGGCCACAGTAGTCGATGCTACGTGTCTCTGTGCTTTTAGAGAGCACCCAAAACAGTTACAGTTAAATTACAGAAGACCATTCACTCAATACTCCAACTCAAAGCACTTACATTACAGAAAGGCCTTCAAACTCAGAATAAATTCTTGTTCGCCTGAAAGTAGTACAGTTGGTGCGAAGAGAGTGGAAGAGGTTGTAAAGCAGGCGAAGGATATGATGAGGAAATCCGGTCATGGCGGTCCTCCTTGCTGGTTCACTCCTCTGGACTGTGGAAAGCCTCCCCTAAATGCTCCTCTGCTTCTCTATCTTCCAGGTTCTTTTCTTTTTTTTCAATACTTAAAACCCCTGTGAAGGAATGATCTCATATATAGGATTGAAAATATGGGTGTTTCTCACTGACCAAAGCTGTTATTTTCTGTTAAGCGTCTTTTATTTATTTTGAAAGACGGTCTGATATGCATAGGCAGCATCCAATATATTTTCTTCTGAGCTACTTTGCTCAGACAATAGCCCATGTCTGATGAGTATTTACCAATTTTGCAAAACTTACCATCAGCTAAAAATCGGTGGAGGGTCATCAAATTGGGAAGTGTGGGGAAAAACAATCAAAAGTCGGTAAGCGTAAACTTGAATTCGGAAAACTCAGACGAACGTGGAAAAATTAGCAACCTGAAAATTCCAAAAAAGTTTTAGGCGCAATCTTTCTCTCCTACGTTTTGTTTTATTGGTTGAAATTTGTTTTATATGGTATAAAATGGGTTTCTGAATCATAAATGGATTTAACTTTTTTTTAAATTTAAAAAATTATTTAAAATTCACCTCTCACATGTGCTTTTAACCCAAAATTTAAAAAAAAAATTGCCAGATTTAAAGTAAAATTATCAGAAAATATGCCAAAAAAAAAAAAAAAAAGCCAGAAGATTTAGATTATCATGTTGTTTAAGATGCTACTTAACTGTACTATGTTTTGATTTTTTTCATTTCAACAATAAATTTTTTTGATGAAATGGTAGTTTTATATTGTTTAAAATTTGTGTTTGAATGTATAAGTGGATTGAACGCTGTGAAAAGCATTTTAGCACTCACATTATGTAAATTTCACAATTCAAGCTTGTGATTTCAACAAATGTATGCCAGATTTAAGGCAAAATTGAATAATGACCATAACATAAAATATTGACTATAACACTATTTAAGGTACAATTTAAATTTTCTACATTTTTGGCTTTTTCATTGCAATTTGCTCATTAAATATTTTACGGAATCATGGTTTTTGAACCCTAGCATGGCGGCCGCAACCCTGGTTCACCTGTGGCTTTTCTGGCTTATTTTTGCTGTTCTGAACTCAGTTATCCACTAAAGGAGTTGTCTACCGAGTCCGCATTTTGGCCCGGACGGCAGAAATCCGCCGGAATCCGGTCAACTAAATTTGCAAAAATCAGGTAGTTGCAGTGCTTGGAATCCATTTTTGATAGTGGAAATGGATTCAGCACTATCAAAAACCCCTGGGGCACTCAAAATACTAATGTTTAACAACTTCCTCGGCTACTGTTCAGCTACAAACCTCGGGGCTTGTTTTATTTGTCGGTCATTTGCCAGTAATCTGCGGTTCTATTGACTTCGCCCGCCCTCATTGGAAAATGTTGGGACCGTTGTTGGGTGGGGTCTCGTAGCTATGTCCCGTGACCACTTCTTCTTGGGCTTGAAGACTCTTGCTGGGCGACTACAGTCCTGTTTCGCCTGTCGTTTTACTGGCACTCCTGTTGATTCGCACTCGGTATCCACCGGTGGTCAGCAATGGGACCCTTCATCGACCGCTGCTTGGTATTCTGAACCTCGGGTCACGTTTTACTTGTTGGCCATTTGCTGCTCTTTCTCTGCGGCTTCTTTTCTGCTCGCACCTACAGGATTTTGTTGGAACGCTATTGTGTGGGGTCTATTGCAGTGACTCGTGGACCCTGTTTGGTCAGCACTGGTCTTTGTATGAACCTGTTTTCTCGGTGCGGGTGGGTGCCTATTTCCTTGCGTCTGCTACTAGCTCCACCGGTAACCATTTGGATATTCTGCTGCTCCGGATTCGATCTTTGGCTTGTCAGTGCAGGCTTTGTCTTTCTCTATTTGTGGTTAACAGGTATTGGCCGAACCTGTTTCGCTGGACAATATGAGCATCTATGATGATGAAGTGGATTACACGGAGGATCCACTGGCCGGGGTTGACATTTGGGGACATCATTCTCATGAGGAGGGAGATGGGATGGATGACATGGACCCGGTACCAAAAGATGCGGTGCCAGATCGACCCACCCATATTGATGTGGAGGGTAGCTCATCTCCCATTGGTGAACTTGAACAGTTCAACTTTGCCACACCCTCCCCCGCGAATAATGGGATTTGGGGCATTCCACTGGCCGAGAACACGACTTTGGCTAAGGTCGATCTTGGGCTCTCGGAGCCATTTTCGGATGCGGTGTACCAGAGCATTGGGGAGGCATCACTTACCTTAGAACACCTCAATATTGGTGGTTCTATTCCACATTGCAGCGTTGTGTTTTGCGGATCGGACAGTGGGGGTGCGACGACTGGTGGATTTGTGGTGTGTGCACCTTCCTCAGCCTCGGGAGTCTTCTCAAACGTTCCTGAGGACACTCCCATCCCAGAGAAGACGAGCTCATCATCGGACTCTGATACCTCTGTTGAACTGGGTCTGGGGTGCACGGACAAGGGCAAGAAGCACAAAGTCACTAAGAACAAGCTCAGCAAATTCTCTAACTTCGGACGTGAGAGTGGCATGGAGGATTGGGCACACATTGCTGCTACCATGGTCGTTGGGAAGGTCTGAGGCCGGAAGTACTCTACTGTGTGACTGAAGCAATGGACCCGAGAGATCTGGGGAGACACTCTCGATACTTTTCCGGAAGTTCTTGTGCTGACCAAAGGATGGTTTTCCCTTTCATTTGCCCGACCGGAACAATCAGATTGGGCACTTAAGCATTACTGGCATTTAAAAATGCACCTTGTCTAACTAAAGCGATGGGTTCTGCTTTTTTATCCCAACAAGGAAAACGCAGGCGCTGGCCCTATCTGGATGAGATTCCCTGGTCTGCCCGTGCAATTTTGGAATGACACTGCCCTCTGAAACATTGGGGGTCATTTTGGGCTATATCTAGACCACGTTAGGTCCTATCTTGTTACCGGAAGTAGGGTGGTTGTTCGCATTTTGATCTTCCTGGACACTCAATATGGTCTTCATGACAATTTCAATATGCTTTTTGATGGAATGATGTGGCAACAGGGACTTGATTATGAAGGAGTGCCATTTCGTTGCAGGAAATGCCACGAGGTGGGGCATTGTATAAAGAATTCCCAAATATGGGGTTTGTAAAGCCAACTATCAATAAATCTCGCTCTGTGGCTTCTCAGACAGAACCTATTAGCAGTACTGGCCAGGTTTCGAAGGGTGAGCAGATGACAGCGCCGGATCACCCGTTAGATGCAAGGATGGCGATGACCCAACAACTTCCAACTTGGCCAATCACACACCCCAAACCACATGCACTGGCTACTCCGGTGACTTCTCAGCGTTCCTCGACTATCCTGGGTACATCTCCTGTAACTGACTCTTTTAATTATAATATCTCTTCTGATCTGTCATCCATTGCTCTTCCTTGTATATCATCTGTTACTGCTATTTCTACTCAGCGATACCCTTCGATCTGCTGCACCATTGCACAAGCCCCGCCATCATTTACTCCCATTATTCAACACACATCTGCAGACCCTACCTCTTGCCACTCATCTTCTCGCTCGGAGTCATCCACTCCAAGAGACAAATACTTTCTGAGATCCCTTACTCAACCTCATTCAGAGGAAGCCTTTGGCATTGGCCCGGGGCCAGGTTGCCTCCCTAGCAAGACAAGAGGCCGACCATCTTCTATGGCTAAGGCCATCAAGTGGGAAAATTAAGAGGTGGAGGCTGGCACACAATCATCCCTTATGCAGGTCCTTAGAGCAAGACGACCCTATCCAGGAGTTACATCATGATATGTCTCTCCTACAACTGCAGGGGACTGGCCAACCCCAATAAGAGATTGGCTCTAAGGGAACTTATTGCTCAGCAGCCTATTGACAATTTATTTTTACAAGAGACTCTAGGAGAGGGTAATGCGATTGCTGCTATCCTAAAATATTTCCTACCCAACTGGACCTTCATCACATTGGATGCCCACGGAAGATCGGGTGGATGTGCTTTGGGTATCAACTGTTATACTACCTGGATGATTAATTGCTGGGGATGGGCTGGGGTACTTGGTATGGAGATTTTATGTGGACACTCCGAGCAGGTGTTCTCCCTGATAAATGTTTATGGACCTTGCTTAAATAGGGAGGCTTTCTGGAACTCCTTACTGTCCTACTCCCTACTTACACTTCCACACATTATTCTATGTGGTGATTTGAATTTCTCAATGGGCATCTCAGAGTCCTGGGGTACTCATGCTACCCCTGATCCATTGGCTGATTTTTTCATCTCCAAGCTTGGGGCTATCGACCTCATTGACATTATGACCACAAAGATACATCCCACTTGGAGGAATAGAAGGACTGGAGATGCGGCATTGGCCCGCAAGTTGGACAGATTTTTGATCAAGCAGCCTCTCCTCATCACATTAGCTCGTACTCGTCAATGGGTGGGGCAGGGGGGAATGTCTGATCATTCTCCTATATTCCTGGAATTTGAATGTGGTCCTTACAGGGCCCGACCACCCTTTAAATTTAATTCCAGATGGCTACAAGATCCAGATTATCACACGTTGGTTACCTAGGCCTAGCAGCATTGTCAACTTATGCCAGACATGGACCCTACCCAGATTATCAATGAAAATATCTTGTGCATCAAGAACCTGACTGTTGAATGGGTTAAGAACAAGAAGAGACTGGAAAGGGAAGCACTCAATCGGATCGAAGATGAAATTGCACACCTCAACAACTCTGATCTTATTGGCTACCAGTCCAGGGCCTCCAAAGAGCATCTTATTGCCCTTGAGAATGCAAAGGCAAAGCTCCTGAGACAAAAAGAGGAGGATTGGAGACTCAAGAGTCGAGCTATTTGGCTTCAGGCGGGAGATGAAAACACAAAATTTTTCCAACAACATGCAAATGGTCGTAGATCCGCAAATACTATTTGGGAACTGACTAATCAGCATGGTTTTGTAGCGCATACACAATCACAATTACATGATCTGGGCACTCAGCACTTCACCAATTTATATAGAGCTCCTCTTAACATTGATCTCCCGGATATTATGCATATTACTCAATCTTTCAATCGATATGTGGAACAGGAGCAGATTGATGACCTCAATGCACCTGTATCTATGGGGGAGCTAGAAGGGGTTTTGAAATGGCTCAAAAAAAGACAAAATTCCTGGGCCTGACGGCTGGCCCATTGAATTTTTTATTCACTTTTTTGAACTGATGGCAAATGACCTATTGATTATGATCAAGGACAGTAGGGTGAGAGGCAGAATATATGATGGGTTTAACTCTACTTTTATTGCACTCATCCCAAAATCAGATCACCCATCCAGCTTTCATGATTACAGACCAATATCACTTTGTAATTGCATTTATAAGATCATCTCCAAAATAATTTCCAATCGAATCAAGCCTTTCCTATCCTCTCACATAGAAAAGGAACAATTCACCTTTCTCCACCATAGGCAAATTCACGAAGCAATTCGTATTTCCCAAGAAGCCCTCCACTCCATAAAAACAAAACGCCTTAAATCGACTATCCTCAAGATTGACCTGGCAAAGGCCTTCAATCAGGTGAATTGGAGCTACTTACATCTCATTCTTATTCAAACTGGCTTTCCTCATACTTTTATTAACTGGATTATGGGCTGCATTTGTCATGCTTCTTTTAGCATACTACTTAATGGCACTGCATCTGATTTCTTTCATGCGGGGCAAGGACTTCGTCAAGGATGTCCTCTCTCACCATTATTGTTTGTCCTGGTTATGGAAGGGCTCTCAGTCCTCATCAAAAATGCAAAGGCTTAGGGGACCATTCATGGGCTCCAGATCAATGACATATTACACCTCACTCATCTTTTATTTGTGGATGATGTTCTAATATTTCTTGATGGCTCTAGACAGGACTCGGTTCAATTTGACAAGCTACTCCAAAGCTTCTGCAGAGCCATCGGCATGATACCTAATGCTCATAAATCTACTATTATCATGACTGGTTGCTCGGGCCTGGAACAAGGCACTGCCATGAATCTATTTGCTTATGTTCGTGTTGATATCAGCGAAGGCTGGAAATACTTGGGGTATCACATCAAACCAAATGATTATCAAATCAAAGATTGGCACTGGATCATAGCCAAAGTTGAACGCAGAATCAATGCTTGGTACAACCGATGTCTATCCAGAGTTGGACATTTAGTCCTCATAAAATCTGTGCTCGAAGCCATTCCGGTCTATTGGATGGCCCTGGCATGGATACCTATTGGTATTACCAACTGAATCAAATGCATTTGCAGACACTTCTTATGGCGCAACCAGGATAATAATTCTACATTTTCTTGGATTGCATGGGATCGCATAAACATACCCAAGAAATGGGGCGGCTGGGGGATCAAATATCTCCATCTTTTTTCAAAAGCTCTTGCTGCCAAAATGTGTTGGCATTTAATCACTGGTCACAGTATCTGGAAGGAGGTCATTGTAGCAAAGTATATTGCGCCCAGGAATACCCTTGATTGGATCAGGGATAGAATTGGGCTGCCCACGGGTGCATCCATCATTTGGAAAGCGATCACCAAATCGGCCCATATCATTCAGAGGGGATTATCATGGAAAATAGGATCCGGGGAATTAGTGAGAATAGGTACTGATTCTTGGTCAGGCAGTGGCGAATTTTATAAACTTCCTGCATTAATCTTAGAACATCTGGCCCGCAAAGATATCTTCTTCCTTGCTCATATAGCGGACCCTTCTCACACAAACTGGTAGGGACAAGCCTGGTTGCCGGCGGATTATCTTGGGATCCCTCGTGATGGCCTTCGGGTGTGGCAGAATTTCATCTAGGCATTAAAAGCATCCAATATTCGTATCACAGATCAGGATGACCAGTTGATTTGGGCTTGCTCACCAAACGTGCAATATAGTCCAAAGCTTGGATACTTGGCACTCATTCAGCACAAAGAGCCCCCACAAAAACCCTGGTGGTGGCACAACATTTGGAAACTGAACGCCCCGCATAAACATAGAACCTTATTCTGGTGCATATTAAACCATTGCGTTCCCACCATGGATTTTCTCCACCATCGTGCCATTCATGGGCCATCACATTGTTGTTATTGCATGTCTCATAGTGAAGATACCCCACACCTATTCCTACATTGCAATATTATTTTGGGCATCTGGGCTCGGGTTACAGTTTTTTTGGGCTACCATCATCCCTAGCAGGGATACTCTCTACAAGAAGCATGGTCTAATTGGTGGCAGCTGACCGCAAATTACCCGAGGCTGCGTATCCTCCCTCTGATTTTCACTTGGAAAGTTTGGATTGGTCGTAACAATTTTATATTCAATGGCCTACCAATCAACTGTGATCGCATCTGTGCCGTGACCATTGCTACCTACAATCTTATGCCTGTGGAACAACACCAAAAACCCCCCAGGACTGTTGTCCTTGAATTGATTGATCGCAGCAAACCTTGGGCCTTTTTTGATGGGGCGGCTAATGCACTGGGCTGTGGGGGGGGGGTGCAATCCTTTATTTAAATGATCACCACCATTACCAATTAAGGATGGGATTGGGTCCTGGCACCAACAACTACGCAGAACTCCAATGCCTTAGACTCCTTCTGATCTTTGCACGGGAAAAACATTGCAATTCCATTCAGAGATTTTGAGACTCTCTTCTTGTGATCAATTGGTTCAATGAACATGCTCTCTGTCACATGCACACACTGTCTGCACTTCTGTGGGAGGTTCATCATCTCCGGATCCTTTTTGACTCTATATCTGTGGCACATATTTACAGGTCTCGGAACAAAATGGCTGATCAATTGTCCAAAGAAGCCATGGAGCTGATTTGGGGCACCTGGCACATTACAGAGCAGATCGGTGAACAAGTTTAAAGGTTTTTTTCGTCAGCCTTTTATAGAAGAGGCACCAGATCACAGGGCTGTTTGATAGAACAGCCTGGCATGGGAGGTTATTTTGATATGCTTTATCTCCCATGGACTAATTTATCGACTATATGTATATATTTTATATGTTTTGTCTCTATATCCAGTAAGTTATGCACCGAACTTACTTGTGATGTTATAGGCATCTAATTTTGTATCAGCTATATTGTTTTGTTTTGGTCCTCCTGGATGTCGGTTTTGGCAGTGTTTGGTTATTTGAAAGTCTGATTAGTAGTGAACACTACCAGCACATGTAACATGTAACTTATCTATTAATGAAAAGTTACGAATTTTTCCTTTGTGAAAAATATTGTCTAAAATGTGTTTTCGAATGCATAAATAGATTCAACACCTCAAAAAAACTCATGTGGCACTAGAATTATGCAAATTTCTTGGCTCAAATTTCTGTTTCCAATAAATCCTTACTAGATTTTGAACAAAATTAACTTAAAAATATACCAAAAAAATACCAAAATGTAAAAAAACTAGACTAAAACATTATTTAAATCACAATGTAACTCTTCTATAGTTTTTTTGACAACAAAAATATAAACACACTTCAAATTATCAAATCATAATTTTAAATAATTTATTTGAAATTACCTTAAACTCACTCTCACTTATAAAAAAAAAAAACTACACATAATCAAGGTTATTAAGGTATGTTGATGTTTGACGAATTTAAACTTCAACAAAAATTTATTAATTAAAATTTTGGAAATGAAAATAAAATTAGATATTATTAAAATTTTGAAAATTATAATTATATAGATGTTTCAAATTTTTTTTAAATTTTTTTTAGAGTGCAAAATATAATGTATTATTTCTCATTATTTAAATTGTATGTAAATGCTAAATAGAATATATATAAGACCAAATATACATATATATTTTTAAATGATACATAATTGATATTAACATATTTTATCTAACATGTACATCTAGACATTTTATCAAGCAAATTAGAAAAGTTTTTGTATTATTAATATATTTTTAAGTATAGATGAATATTTATTCATATTAAAATATTTTATTGATAACCCACATTGAATTTCTTTTATATACAACATTATATATATATATATATATATATATATATATATATATATATATATATATGAAATTGATATCTACATAAATTAGTTAACATAGATCTTCAAATAGTTTATTTAAATTTTTTGTTAAAATATTTTTGAAAAGTATAATATTTAAACCTCTTACTCACCCATGTTTTTTACTTTTAATTACTTTACAACATATTCATTTTTTTTTATTATAGCAGACATTATTTTTCTATTTGGAACATATTTTTTATTTTAAAGGAAACTGAGAGAGGGACAAACTTACACTTGCAGAATGAGCCTTTGTGCTCAATAACTTTTTTTATATATAATAACTTAAAAATAGTTATATAAATATGTTTTTAGATTAATTTTATACAAAGAGAGTATTCAAAAATATTAAATCGCAACTTAATTAAAAAATTATAATATATATAGTTGTTTTTTTTTTATATTATTAAAATATTATACTTCTATTACAATTTTTTATAAAGATTTAAATTTATATAATTCAAGTGTGTATGGTGTTAATAAAATATATATATTCAAAAATAATAAATGACAACCCCCAAGGGGTGCAAATGGTGATGAGAGAGGAGTGTGGGTGCACTGCCTACCAACTTGTGCATTAATAGTCCACATGCAAACATGCAAGTTTACAATTGGCAGTCTATTTAGGTTTGGCATGAGCAAGGCTCTAGATATCGTTGGAGTTAGTAGGAGAGTAGGCAAGGGTTTGACCTCAGACTCCCTTTTTTTGTTAATTGTCTATGTTAAGAGGGTAGTGAGATTGTGGTTCTACCATGGAAGTGTGTTTTAAAGAAGCTCTCCTTGCGACGATGGTTACTTTCAACAACGAGGTTGCATGCTCAATGTTTTTCTAGTGTAGTTACACACTGCTCGCTCTGGCGAGAATTTTTAGTCATGTCCTATGTTATGTGTCCCTTATGTTTTTCAAAGAATTGCAGCGTGGGTTTATTCTTCGTGGGTTAGAGTGTCCATCTAGTAAAGCTCTATTCTGGGTAGAGGGTAGAGGTCAGTAGAGGGTAGAGGTCAATGGTCCATTGATGTCAATTGGTGTAATAATTTAAAGGGAATCTCTCTTTGGGGTGCTCTAAGATACAAGGTGATACATGTTATGAAATTAGGAACGGTTTTATTTGTGAAGTTTAGTAGTTCAGTGTCGGGTTGCTTCATTGTAGGTTGCTACATCGCCTTGTCTGTGTTCAAGGTCTAGGGTCTTGTGTTATTTCTGGGCATTTTGTGGTGTCTCATGGGTATGGGTTGTTGGAATTATGACGAGGGTAGTAAGTCTCCTTCTGTTTGCAATGGTGTCTTCGTAGAGTCTGGGTAATTTGTATGGAGATATGGGGATGACATTGTTGGAATAAGGTTTGGTCGTCAAGTGGGCTTGTCTAGTCCCTTTTTTCGTTACTTTATAGGTCACAATATTTTTAGTGGATGCTCAATATGCTCCCCCTGTGTTGCATGAATACCTCCAAAATAGAGGATGCCTTGCAAATGTGGGGGAGGTGGTTGCGCTTCTTAGGAGAAATGAAGGGCCAGGCTCTTTTCCTGGGATTTGACAACCACCTACTTCAATGTTGTTCCACTAGAAATGAGAAAGGAAATTTCGAAGCTAGAGACTCAATTTGGAGTCAAACGCTAATTACACTGATTCTGAGCTAATCAAGGATACTTTGAGTTGGGTTTCTAACCCTAGTCATACTAGGAGCAGGAAGAAATACTATTTGAATTCCATTTCTCTACACTAACAAATGAAAACTTTGTTAGGTTTGGTTTTCAAAGACAAGAAAATAGAGAAATAAATACAATGTCTTCTCCTCCCTGGAAGACATCAAAAGCATGCTAAAAAATCAGAGGTTTTTTTCGATAGAATTGATTCCCGCTTGCCTCATGTGGAAGGCCACATTGCGTGTGATTTTGATAGTGGAAATCTCTTAGACACTCCAGGTTCAAACGCGAGAGTGCCTATACAATCTCCTCCTAAGAATGAATAGAGACGCAATAGGTTGGCTACTTTGTTTGGCATTTATGAAGATGGTTTCAAACCTAGTGATCCATGTGGGTATTGGGGGCCACCCGCCTATTCCACTTGGAACCCTAACACTGTTTCTTTCAGTTTCCTTAATTGTAGCACAATTTACTATTTTTGGAAATTTTTCGAGTCCTAAACTTTTAGAGTTGTTTTGAGGCCCTAAACGATTTTTTTTTGAAAACATGCATGCCCATAGCCTATTGTCGAGTCTACAATCAAAAGTTGTTGTCATCAGATAGATCTTTCTAATGACTTATTGTACACGCCAAACGAAGATCGTATGCCAAAGTTACGACTCTGGAAAGTTGATGTACCAACTAACCCCAACGAGGTCCACAAAGTTTTGGCGCTTCATCTCCTAGGGTTAGGTTTTTGGATGTTTAGGGTTTTCCATTGTTTATCAATAATAAAAAGGCATTTGAGCCTCATTTTAACACAATTCAAAAGGCATGTATCTGTCACATATCTTCTTAGAGATAAGCTACCATCGCCTAAGCTAGTTTGTTTCCTTTATGTATGTAAATAGTTTTCAACTGTTTTTATTTTATTAATGGAAATTTTGTTTTGTTGCATGTCTATGTTTCGATTTGAATATGTATTTCATTTTTTTCCTTCATAAATTTGAATCAGTGGTATCATAGTGGTCTACTCTTTCTTTTTTTTTCTATGCATGTCCCCAACGAGGTCAGGGTATAAGGAGTTGGGACTTGAACTGGTTGAACCCTTGTAAGATTGACCCTGACATCCTCCCATGGTGGAATAAAAGAAAGATATGGGAGCAAGAGACCCTTTCAAATATTTCTCAAAGAAGCCCTCGAGCGACAAAGGAATGAGATGATGGACAATTTCTCTCAAATCCTTCGTTGGGTATAAACGAGTGAAACATCTTCATCCAGAAGTCACTTCGAAGGCACTTACCCCTTTAAGGTACAAGTTTACTTTGATATTCCTATATTTTAAGGCCAAATAAACACAAATGTCCTGGATATATGGTTAAATCTACTGGAAGGATTTTTTTTGTCCATAATTTTTCCAATAGGGAAAATATTACATTTATACTCCTAAAAGTCGCCCTCCATGTCAAGAATTGGTGGGAAACTTACTATGAGCATAGGGATGAGGAAGAACCCTCATTATTTTCAATCGCAGAGTATCTGAATTCTCTCTGAGATGTCAACAAGGAACAATATTACCCTATTGGAAGCTATGTAGATAAGTACATAAAGTGGAGCACAATACAGTAGGGAAGGGACCAATATTTGGTAGAGTTAAAAAACATCTTCCATACCCTGTGCATGAAGTTTGGTATCAAGCATTCAGAGCGGCATCTAACACTCAAATACCGTGGTTGTTTACACAAATACATCCGGGAATAAATGGAGTTCATGAACATCTCATCTCTTGGCGCAACATACCGATATGTTGTGGGGATTGAGCATAAATTTAAATAGAAAAAGAAAGAGTTTAGATCTATGAATCAGAAGCAAGGAAAAGGCACCACCAAACTGTAAAAAAAAGGATAGATCCAAGGTGGAGGGACCCAGGAAAACCGATCAAAACCACAAGCAAAGAATAGCATCGTGAAGACAAAGAAAGATATCGAAAAGTGTTGTGAGTTCCACAAGATCCCCACCCACAACACAAATGAATGTTGTGCTAAGCAGACACTGGTGGTTGAGCTAAAAGATTCAGACTAAGATGCATGTTCTAAATCTAAGTCAGAACCCGACAAGGGGAAGCTTATTGATGTAGAGGCTAATTCTACTTTAGCCAACACCAAGGTCCAAAAGATTGAACTCGAATATCCAAAGGAGTGGCAGTGTCTCTTCCACTCACAAATGTGAGTGAAGGGTTCTTCGTTGTAGTTCATTGTAGACAACGGGAGCCAAAAGAACCTCATCTCAGTGTAGGTCGTTAAGCGGTTGGGCCTGTTGACCACACAACACCCATAGCCATACACCATCTAGTGGTTGAATCAAGGATGAGATCTTTGCGTCAACTAGCAGTGCATCCTTCCCTACAACATCAAGCCCTTCACAGATGAGGTATTGTGTGATGTTGCTCCTCTTGAAGTCTGTTACATATTATTAGGCCAACCATACATGTGGAAATTCCATGGTGTGTATGAGTCCAAGCCCTGCACTATTATTATTACTTTGGGAAGTAAGTTATACAAGATACTAGAGGTAGCCCCGTCTACCACCATATCTTTTATCTCTGCTAAGAAATGAGTAAGAACATATCCCAGACCATGAAGTTTATTTTCTTTCTGGTTCACTCTCAAAGTAAGGGGAAGATAGTGGCCACATCTATAAAGCTCCACCCCACATTTACCTGATTTTACAAGCTATCTTGAGTAAACATGATCTAAGTGCTACTATGACATGATATGATGTCCAAGTTCCAGTTATGGAAGTGGGATCTACAATCCAAAAACTTATTGATACCTCTCAGGAGCACTAAATCACCTAGAAGTTAGTCCACAACCTCTTAGGATCAGATCCCGGGCTAGAACTATTTTTCCACAAGCCTAACACCCCAACCACACCCACAACATATCACACATGAAGTTATGAGGCTCCAACCACACCCATAATCCTATCTCCATGTGGTTATGACCCAAATCTTCCAGTTCTGTGCATGTTGTTCCATGTTTTGTGCCACCATTTTAGGCTAGCCTTCGAGCCACTGCCCCGAACTACCTGTAAATAATCATGATTAAGATGATAATAATGCCAAACATTCAAACTTTAACAATATCTTGACCTAGACTTTCCTATTAAACAATATACATTTCATCAAACATATGGTAAACTTGTAAGCTACAAATCATGAATGCATATCTGATCATAAACCTATTAACTTCATCTAAGAATCACCAAGACAGTCTAATGCCCTCTCAAGTAGATGCAAAGACTTGTTATCCCATTCATTCATCAGCCATTCAAATAATTATCAAGTCTTGGACAATATCCATAGCTAGATAACATCATAGAACCATGATTATAACTAGCATATGACTAGAATATCAACCATGAAAAATCTGTCATAGAATCATCATAATAACAAGTACATGTGCTCATAATAATAATAAGGAAAATAACTTATATTAACTTATGAAAAATCCAACCAAATCATGGACTTCCATTCCACCCAACCATAGATTGGTTTGAACCAAATATTTCTTTCATCCAATCACCCCCATGCCATATTCCAATAATGAACGTGGGATCTCATGGGATAAACCAAGACAAAATCAAATAGGGAATCCACAGGTTAAACCACCTCCACCCTTAAGCTACCGGGATCTCACCTAAACTGGATCACTAAACCAAATCAAGCTTGGATGCCTCAGAATTCCTTCACCATTCCTTAAGGAATTCTCTTGTCGCCACCCACCTGTTGAGGGATTCCCAGGGAAAACCATATCCACCCCAAACCCTTGGTATTTTCCTGAGACCACCTCACCGGGTTCCAAAACCTTCTAGCAATCCAAAGCTCAACCAAAAATGAATCCCATCACACCATTTCTATATAGGAAATGGAAATTCAAGGCTGAAACAACTATCAAACCAGGAAAAATCCATAACAATGACAACAAATGAGCCAAATAAACAAATGCATGTACCATGCATTCACACCTAAGCTATGAAATCAGACATGCAACCTGTTACATGCAAAATCCTCCTACTGAAGCCGTTTATCCAACTTTCTCCTTGTGATCTGTTGCTTTCCTTTACTTTCCCTTTGATTTCCTTTGCTTGCCCTTTCTTTCCTTTGTTTTCCCTTGATTTCTCTCTCCTCTTGGAGCTATCTCTCTCTCTCTCTCTCAATTGATCCAAGCCAAAACTGACAAAATATTTGCAAAAGCTGTCAATTATTTTTATGGTCCCTTTTTATTATTGATGTCTCCTTTTTCTTCATTTTCCTTCATTTTTCCCTTAATTTCCCTTGCATGCATAATTGTGTCTCTTCACCTTCCTTTTCTCCTAATTTCCTTTATTTATCATAATTAAATACCAATTATTTCCTCTTTTCCTTTTCCAATTTCCATAACCATTATTGAGCCACAAGTGATGCTGACTAAAGTGTTGTCCAACCATTCTGCTTGGAATACGTGTCCCATGACCTTGGTCTTGTTTTGCCTTTATTATCCTTTATTAAATGAAATTTTAACCCGAGGTTGTTACAAACATCATCTCAGTGGAGGTCGTTAAGCAGTTGGGTCTTTCAACCACACCATGCCCACAACCATACACCATTGGGTGGTTGCATCAAGGACGGGATCTTCGCGTCAGCCAATGGTGCCACCTTCCCTAAAACATCAAGCTCTTCACGGACGAGGTATTATGTGATGTTTCTCCTCTTGAATTTTGTGATGTATTATTAGGCCAACCATACTTGTGGAAATGTCATGTTGTGTATGAGTCCAAGCCTCATACTATTATCATTACTTTGGGCAGTAAGTTATATAGGATACCAAAGGTAGCCCCATCTACTGCCATATCTTTGATCTATGCTAATAAATGTAGTAAGATCATATCCCGGACCGATAAGTTTGTTTTCTTTTTTATTCACTCTCAAAGTAATGGGAAGATAGTGGTCACATCCATGACCCTCAGGAAGGGTTCCTCCACGCAGCTAAAGCAGGTGGATAAAGTCATCGAAGAGTACAAGGACATCTTATACTCACCCACAGGGGTACCTTTGCACTATCAGTTCAAGCATTTTATTGAAATGGCTCCCAAGGAACCTCTACCCAATGGTATGATATATCGTTGTTCTTCTAAAAAATAAATAAATCAAGTGAAAAATCCAAGAGATGCTACAAAAAGGGCACATCCAACCAAGTTCCTCACCTTGTGGGAGCCTAATTGTACTCATGCAGAAGAAGGATGGGACCTGGAGACTTTGCATTGATTATCGGCACTAAATAAAATGATTGTTTGGAACATGCATCCAATCCCACGAATTGATGACCTTATTGACCAGCTCAAGGGGGTCAAGTACTTAAACAATATTGATTTGAATTTTGGCTATCACCAAGTTCCAATATAACCCACAGATATATGGAAGACTACCTTCAAATCCAAGGCGAGACTTTTTGAGTGGTTAGTCGTGCCCTTTGGATAGACAAATTCCCCTATAGCTTTCGTGAGGCTAATGGATGACATCTTGTGGCCCTTCACTAACTCTTTCAAGGTAGCATATCTATATGACATCCTCATATTCAACAAGAGTTGGGAAGAGCACTTGCAACATATTCGGAAGTTCCTTCAAACCCTACGGAAACACAAACTATGTGCCAACCTAGAGAAATGCACCTTTGGCGTGAGCCAAGTCCAATATCTGGATTATATCATTGATGAGCAAGGTGTTACTGTTGATCCAGATAAGATCCAAGTCATTTGGGATTAGCTAGCCTTGACCACTCTAACATAGCTTCATAAATTTTTGGGCCTTGCCAACTTCTATCAAACATCATGTTTGGATTCTCTCATATCACTTAGCATTTGAGTCAAGTTACCAAGCCAATAGTGAAAGAAAAAAAACTATGGTCCAAGTCCCAATAGAAGGCATTTGTTGAGCTGAAGCACCACCTTTTATCTACAACAATACTCACATTTCTCGACCTGCAACAACCATTTGAAATTTAAACATATGATTTTGACTATGTTATTGGTGCAGTTCTCACCCAACAAAGGAATCACGTGACCTATCGCAGTGAGGCACTTTCTGATACAATTTGAAAATACCCCACCTATGATAAAGAGATGTATTCCATCATGCAGGATTGTCGACAGTGGAAACATTACATTCTAGGGAAGGAGACGATCATCCACATATATCATTGTCATCTTTAGTTTATACAAACACAAGGGAAGTTATAGAATGACCACCATCAGAAATGGTCTACATATCTGCAACAATTTCATCTGAACATTAAGTAAAAGAAAGGAAGCACCAATAATGTTGTAGATTTCCTTAGTTAACCATCGTTTGTGGCACTGACCATTGTCTTTGACTCTTGTGGGCACGAGAATTATGGATGGTCACAACTTTACAAAAATGATCCAGAATTCACCACCACATACCAAATCTTGATGGATGGAAAGCAAGTTTTAGACTTCCACCTCCAGGATGCATTGTTATGCCACCTGGGACACCTTTATGTTCCTTCAAGTGAGCATGCCAAGATGATTTTGGAGGCGCATTATAGTGGGGTCACAAGACACTTTGGTGTATATAAGACAGTGGCAGGTGACAACAGAAGTATTTGTATTGGCCAAGTCTTTAATAGGATGTTGGAAAATATATCATATCCTTCACTACTTGTGTCATCGTTATTCAACTGTTAAGAAGCAAGGCTTGTATAATCCTATGCCTACTCTTATTTGATGCTAGGAATCCATCTCCATGGAATATATGTCTGGCCTTCAAAGCATGGAAATGAATTTGTGTATGTGGTTGTCGACAGATTTTCTAAGATGGTCATATTGGCTTCCCTCAAGAGTATCATGACAAAATCCACTGCCAAACTCGTCTTTGAATGAGTGTGGGTACATTTTTGGATCCCACAAACCATTATATCATATTGGGATAGAATTTTCCTTAGTACATTTTGGTCGAACCACTAGTCGCTGCTAGACACCAAGCTCCCCAAATCAACTGCATTCCACCCCTAAAATAATGGCGAGATAGAGGTTGTCAACATGATGAATGTGCACTTACTACACGTCTATAACTCTAAGCATTTGCGAACATGGGATGAGATTCTTCCCTATGTGTAACACAATTATAACAAGTATCTCCATATCTCGACTAGCCATAGCCCCTTTCAAGAGGGCCTGGGATTTCAACCCTTATGTCCCATTGATGTTGCACTACCTCTTGCAACTACACAGGAAGAGTCTTCCCATGTTCAGTCTGAAGTTGATAAATCCACCAAGTTTATTGAAATCCTTCAGCACATATTCCTGAAATTTCATGACATCTTGGATAAATCCAATACCAAATACAAACAACAACATGATCAACATCAGGTGCCACATAAGTTTCAAGTGGGTGAAAAATTTTGGTTTCATTTGTAGAAAGAATGCGTTGTCGGAGCCCATCAGAACCTTCTACCACTCTGATACATCCATTACACCATCACCAATGTTGTGGAAGACAATACTTTCAAGCTCATTGTTCCCCCATTCCTTGGATTTCACCCTGTATTCAATGTGGATTACCTTCGACCATACTTTCTGTTATCACCCAAAAATTTCAAAACCTCATTGTGTCAAGTTTTTTTTTGTCATGGTTCAAAATTGGGTTTAGAAGTCAATTCAGGATTTTATTAAGGGTAGGTTACATTTTTATAATTTCAAAGCCCGTCCTTAAGTTCAAATAAAGTCTTTTTTAGCGTCCATTCATTGTCAAATATCCACAATTTCTTTTTGTGAGTCATTTCCTAAAATTTCATGTCAAAAATGTTCAATTAGCCAAGAAACCTCATTTTTGTAGTGCCACTAGTTCAAAAAAGGCAGAAAGCGCTACGAAACTGTTGAAAGTTATGAAGCAAAAACTTTGTTTTCTGGTTTTGAGCAGTCATCTTCAAAGGAGGTTTCTGAGAAAACATAAAGGTATTTTAAGAAACTGAGAGATTTTATTTTCAAAAACATATCATATAAAACTAACCTCTCTCACTTTTCTCACAAGTGTTATCAGTTGGGAGATAAAGGGCTTTCTTTGAAGCCCTATTTTTAGAAAACAGAGTTTTCCTGTTTTACACATGTTTTTCAAAGGAAGTTTCTAGATAGTAGGAGATGTGTTTCAAAAAACCAAGAGAGTTTTTTATTCAAGACATAATGGCCTACAAAAACCTCCTTTAGTTTCTCAAACTACACTATGGAGTAGGAGATATAGGCTGTCTCAAGACCTATTTTTCAGGAAAAAAACAAGATAAATATGTAAGAATTTAAGGAGTTATGAAAGCTGGAATGACTGTGTTTTTCACTTGATATGTTTTTTAAATGATGAAATCAGATTTGTTTTGAGTTTTTGGCACATTTACAATTTTCACTTTGGAAATTTTTTAACAAAACTGCCCACTCAGCAGTTTCGTAGCACAGACAGTGTAAAAAGGGAGAAAAGCACTACGAAACTGTTGTAGCAACTTTTCTTTCCCTTTTTCATAAACTTTTGAGGGGTAAAAACATGAATCAAGAACTGAAAATGCTAAGGAGGATGTTTTTAAAGGTAATTAAGTTATTTTTGGAGGAAAGAGGTCAAGATTTTGAAGAAAAAAGGGTAAAAGAGCAGCGCTACGAAAGGCACTACGAAACTGTGTTTTTTCGTAGCGCAAGTCTATTACAGCTCATTTGAATAGTTTGAAGATGGTTTTGGATAGCTGGAGCTTAGGAAGGATTTTTGGCAGGTGTTACTTCAATTTCTAATAGCAAAGGACCTCGAAATAATGAGTTCATGATGGTCATAATGTTTCAAGAGTGCAAAGGACCCAATGCCTACAAAACAGGGGATTGTTTCCTACTTTGATGGAGGTCAGCATTATGGTCATAAAGATTTGAAGTCTATCATCTAGATTTAACCATGTGTTAATACATTTGGCAAATGATTTAATTTAATTAAGATAAAGATGTTATAGATAAGTGATTAAGAGTTTGAATCCTATTTTTAATAGGACTGTTTAGTAGATTAGCTATATTTTTGTAATAAATCCCATGACTTATGGTTATGCAAGGTGTCAAGAGTCAGAAATTCGAAGTATCTTGCAGAAGATGAGATCATATCATGTTGTAAATGGTCTATTAAAGGCCATTGGGTCAAATTAGCAAAGGGTTGGATATTTTTAGCAAAAGACTGTGCTTATTGTAATTGACTGGTTTTCAACTAATATAGAGATTTCTACTTAGCCAACTTGAGATTCAGAAGGAGTTCTAGTGTGTTCTTGTTCTAATTGTATCTTTCTATTATCCTATTGTAGTGGTGTTTGTCTATGTTACTCAAAATTCATCTTTGATGCTCTGACTTCCTATATAAACAAACTGATTGTGTTTTTTACAGTTTCACATGTGTATCTCTTGACTAAAACTCTGATATGCCTCAACTTCCATGTTAAGTAGATTGATTGGTTTACTAAAACTATTTTGACTCCATAAGCCCAATGTGTACTTGCTGATGTGATTTACAACCTATATCTATCATTTATCTTCTTATTATCCCACATAGAGTTAGCCATCTATACTTTTATCCAAATCATTAACCGTTGAGAGAGCCCTCTCAGGTTGAGGAGGTTAAGCCTCAATCAAAAGATTGGTTTGAAACAGTTGCACGAGATTGATTTGATTAGAAGCCTATCAGGTCTAATTTTGTGATAACATTTTGGTGCGTCTGCCAGGAGCCTGAAGATTATACTTTCCCGAAATTTTAAAGCTGAACTTCTGAAGGTAGCAGGAGCTCAAGAAGATTTTTGAGGCTTCATCTACCTTAGTGACTCCACACATCAAATAATCAATTGGAAGGTGACTCCACTACTTGAAGATAACTAGCTTGATGAAGTTTCAGAATGAGTTTCGTTGCAAAAATAAATGCCAGGTATGGCCCTATGAATCGGTCTCATATCCCTGGTTTTCCAAATCCTATGCCAAAGGTTGAATGGTTAACTGATCTTGCTATATTCAAAGATGAAAATAAAGACAATGTTGCTCTTCATTTGGTTAGATTCCATATGCATATACACAATCTTAAGGTTCAGTTCCCTGAGGATTGTCTCATGAAGATGTTTATGGCCACTTTGGAAGGAAAATCACGATCTTGTTATGAAAGCTTGCCAAATGGTTCATTATATTCTCTTGCTGATTTCCATGTTTCATTTTATGAGATGTATGAAGAGTGTCATCCCTCCTTATTGCTGGTCAAAGACTGTTGTAAACACTGTGTGAGTTTTATTGTATATTTGGAGAATTGTTATGAAGATGATGAGTTCATGGATGAGGAAATTTTAGAAGCCCTTCATGACAATCCCTTTCATCACCAAGAATAAAGGATAGCCTCTTTCTTAGATGAAAATGAAACCCAGCAGAAGTTTATTTATGAAAATTATGATGCATCCTCTGAGTTCGATGAAAATTTGCAGCAAACTTGTCAGTCTTTTGATCATCAGGAGTATGAGAATCATTGCAAACAACAAGAGGAAATACTAGAAGATAGTTTCTATAACCCTCAAGTTAAGGAAAGTGTTGAATTTTTATGTCTTTCCTTATATCAGCCTACATCAAATAATGATCACACTAAGGAAAAAGTGGGTGAAAAATTTTCTTTATCCTTGTCTTCTAATCTGAAATCATTTGAGTACAAGTTAGAAGATAAGATTCAATTTGTGGATGAAGTTGCAGAGAACATTGAAAAGGACATTCAAGTTTCAAAAGATAAAATTCAATCTCATAGTATTCATGATCAAGATCAGTCTTTTCAAATGATTTTAATGCCATAACACAAAGAGGGGGTGTTGTTACCTTTCTTCTTAGAGATTGAGGAAGAATACACTGTTTTTGTAAATCAGTTTGAAAAGCAGTTTGAAAGCACACAACTTAAGTCTTATGTCGTTGTCCAAAGTTGCAAAATGTCATGAGAAGCATCAAACATATCAAGTCTTCTTTGATCCTATAGTTTAATACATGGAAGAGTTCTACAGTCCAGATTTCCAGTTAAATGTTCATTATGAATATCAGATGCATCTTATGTTGCCTTGGTCATTCGAATATCTTGTTTGTTTTTGGTTCAAGCGCAGTCAAGAGATTCAAGTGTCATATCAGATCAATGGCTAGCTTTATTGGAAGTTTCATGTTGTTTGAGTTAAGAATGGAGATGGCAGTTGTTAGGGTAGGTGTGAGTGTGTGAATAAGCTCAAAGTTGACTGAGCATATTTTCAGTAGGTACAGATTTGGTTCTTCTATAATGATGAGCAAGCTTGAGCCCGAGGTGAAGGCCATTAGATCTTGAGGAGAAAGCTTGGAAATTTCAAAGTTTTTTCTGTTTTGGTCAAGAAAAATGGATAGCAGCACTGGAACTACTAGTTCTTAGTGTACCATAGGGGCACACTATCCCAAGTGGAGCCACTGTTATCACCCAAAAATTTCAAAAAATAATTGTGTTAAGTTTGTTTTTGTTCATGGTTCAAAATTGGGTTTAGAATTCAATTTAGGATTTGATTAAGGGTAGGTTAGATTTTTATAAGTTCAAATCCCATCCTTAAGTTCAAATAAAGTCTTTTTTAAGGTCCATTCATTGTCAAATATCCATAATTTCCATTTGTGATTCATTTCCTAAATTTCATGTCAAAACTGGTCAATTAGCTAAGAAACCACATTTTCGTAGTGCCACTAGTTCAAAAAAGGTAGAAAGCGCTACAAAACTGCTGAAAGTTATGAAGCAAAAACTCTGTTTTCTGGTTTTGAGCAGTCATCTTCAAAGGTGTTTTCTAAGAAAAAAAAAAGGTATTTTAAGAAACTGAGAGATGTTATTTTCAAAAACATATCAAATAAAAATAACCTCTCTCACTTTTCTCACAAGTTTTATCAGTTGGGAGATACATGGATTTCTTTGAAGCCCTATTTTTAGAAAATAAAGTTTTCATGTTTTATACATGTTTTTCAAAGGCAGTTTCTGGACAGCAGGAGATGTGTTTCAAAACAAAAAAGAGAGGTTTTTATTCACGAAATAATGGCCTACAAAAACCTCTTTCAGTTGCTCAACCTACATCATGTATTAGGAGATATAGGCTCTGTCTCAAGACCTATTTTTCAGGAAAAAAACAGGAGAAATATGTAAGAAGTTATGAAAGCTGGAATGACTGTGTTTTTCACTTGATATGTTTTTTAAATTATGAAATCAGATTGATTTTGAGTTTTTGGCACATTTACAATTTTCACTTTGGAAAAATTTTAACAAAATTTCCCACTCAGCAGTTTCGTAGCGCAGACGGTGTAAAAAGGGAGAAAAGCGCTACGAAACTGCTGTTGCAGCTTTTATTACCCTTTTTCATAAAATTTGGAGCGATAAAAACATGAATCAATAACTAAAAATGCTAAGGAGGATGTTTTTAAAGATAATTAAGTTAGTTTTGGAGGAAAGAGGTCAATATTTTGAAGAAAAAAGGGTAAAAGAGCAGCGCTACAAAAGGCGCTACGAAACTGTGTTGTTTTCGTAGCGCAAGTCTATTACAGCTCATTTGAACAATTTGAAGATGGTTTTGGACAACAGAAGCTTAGGGAGGATTTTTGGTAGGTGTTACTTCAATTTCTAACAGCAAAGGACCTCGAAATAATGAGTTCATGATGGTCATAATGTTTCAAGAGTGCAAAGGACCCTATGCCTAGAAAACATGGGATTGTTTCCTACTTTGATGGAGGTCAGCATTATGGTCATAAAGATTTGAAGCCTATCATATAGATTTGACCATGTGTTAATACATTTGGCAAATGATGTAATTTAATTAAGATAAATTTGTTATAGATAAGTGATTAAGATTTTTAATCCTATTTGTAATAGGACTGCTTAGTAGATTAGTTCTCTTTTTGTAATAAATCCCATGACTTATGGCTATGCAAGGTGTCAAGAATCAGAAATTCGAAGTATCTAGCAGAATATGAGATCATCTCATGTTGTAAATGGTTTATTAAAGGCCATTGGGTCGAATTAGCAAAGGGTTGGAAATTTTTAGCAAAATATTGTGCTTATTGTAATTGATTGGTTTTCAGCTAATATAGAGATATCTACTTATCCAACTTGAGATTCAGAAGGAGTTCTAGTGTGTTCTTGTTCTAATTGCATCTTTCTATTATCCTATTGCAGTGGTGTTTGTCTATGTTACTCAGAATTCATCTTTGATGCTCTGACTTCCTCTATAACAAACTGACTGTGTTTTTTACAGTTTTGCATGTGTGTCTCTTGACTAAAACTCTGATATGCTTCAACTTCCATGTGTAAGTAGATTGATTGGTTCACTGAAACTATTTTGACTCCATAAGCCCAATGTGTACTTTCTGGTGTGATTTACAACCTATATCTATCATTTATCTGCATATTATCCCACATAGAGTTAGCCATCTATACTTTTATCCAAATCGTTAACCCTTGAGAGAGCCCTCTCAGGTTGAGGAGGCTAAGCCTCAATCAAAAGATTGGTTTGAAACAGTTCCACGAGATTGATTTGATTAGAAGCCTATCAGGCCTAATTTTGTGATAACACTTTCCACGATTGTTGGACACATCAAATCGTTCAGAAATCAATGATTATAGGAACTAGGCTTTGATTCCTCTTTCTTGATAATTACTTATGATTTATGTTGGCTTCTTTTACTTATTTTTTATTTTATATTTTATCAAGAAATTACCAGATTAAATGTATATGAAGACCACAAGAACAAGAGACATAAGATATAGGCACTCAACAAGAGGAAAACCCCTCCAAGGGGAAAACCGAGTCCAACTCTTCCACTAGTAGATTCAAATCAAGATGATACAATCCAACACCTTATATACCTAGAAAAATACCTTCTCCAATCAGAAAGTAAACTCTTCCTTCCAGTATATGATCCATGTCAAAGTCTCCAAGTGATAGCTTTCTAATAGCAACTTCAATCCAAAATTTTGGCCCCCTAGCTACAAAATTTCAGCCCCCAGCTTCAGAACTTCGAACTTGTAATAGATACAAAATTTCATCCCTAGTTACAACCTAGTAACCTCGCACATGTGAGAGAAAGGTTACCCAAAAACTCGATTTATGTCTTCCAACTTCTTTTATCTTTTCACCGGCTACTTCACTCTCTTTTCTGCTTCTCTTTCTTACAAATCAAACTTGTTGAGTGAGTTCTCCAAATAGGTAGAGCTACCACTATATATATATATATATATATATATATATATATATATATATATATATATATATATATATATATATATATATATATATATATATATATATGTTTTGTCAAGTTATAATTTTTAATTAGTTTGATTTAATGAGGTTGGCAGACAAGGCTGACTTGGTGTGGAGGTGACAAATGACCTTTTTTACTCAAAAATATTTATTTTTACATGATATGCATTAGGGAAATTTTGAGGTCTAAAACGGGCCTCCTAAGGAAATCATCAAATTTTAGAAGGAAAAAAGAAAAACTATTTTTTCAACTCATATTTTCAACTTATCTCCCTATAAGTTTACTCAAATTTCAAGCGAAAACACCAGTTGGATGCATGATTTGATTCCTCATACAAGGAGTACCCATGTTTCATACTTTCGATGGACCATGGTACATGAAAAATGATAAATACATGAAAAATGTGATTGCAATCACATTTTTCATGTATTTATCGTTTTTCATGTAGCAGGGTCCATCGAAAGTACAACCTGGGTACTCCTTGGATGAGGAATTAAATTTTGCATCCAACTCCCACTCGAAATTTTAGTAAAACCTTAGGGATATAATTTGAAAATACAAGTTGAAAATTTAGTTTTATTATTTTATTGTTTTTTAATATTTTTACTTTTTTACTCCAAAAATGGTGAATCATCCCTATTGGAACAGGGTCCTCTAAAGGCTGCGAATTGGGATAGTTTTGAGTATTCGTGTATAGTTTTGGCATATTTTAGTCTAGCGCAGCGGTTTTGGGGGGGGTCAAAGCCCCGAAATCATTGTCATGGATCAAAGGGTAGACCTAAAGTCTACAAACCATGGTTTGTTGACCACAGGAAAGATTAGGCTAGATCTTTATAAATAGAAGGACATTTTGAGTCAATAGAAAGGCATGAATCAAGATTGGTGTGAATTACGACTTAGTAGATATGTTTGGGGTATTGGGGGAAAGGACTCCTGCTGGTTGTGTGCGTGGAGATCCTCGGTCCTGCTATGTGCGGACCCTATTGTTGTGTGCACAGGTTGGGTTTTGGGTATTGTAAAAGGATCTGAAGGATCAATGAAAGTGGAAGGTTGTTGGAATATCTAAATCTATTAATAAGAATTTATGATGCATGGTTCTATGTTAAGCTACGAAATTAAATGTGTTATTTGCTTATGTTGCGTTGGCATCTGATCTGGATTCGTCTGTTATACTTTATGCAAGAACATTTGTGATAGTTGCGTTATTTTTCTGTGAATTTAGGATCTGTTGATTATTGTGATTATAATTGGTATTGCGCATGTGGATGCAAAGGGATCAATAGATCTGGGTTTTGTGGTATATGATCTGGTAATTTTGAAGACGAACGCAGCTCTGCTTGACTTACCTACCCTCTCCCGGGGTGCGGAAACCTGGTTCCAGTACCCTCCCATACTGCTTCGGGTGAGACTTTGGCCTGCTCAAGTAGGTCACTGCCGAAAGGGCTAGTAATAGGGGTTTGTTGGCAAACCTTCACCTCCAAACCTGGGTCAGGACCCCTCGAGCCAACAAATGGTTATGTTACTGGGACCAGGAGCATTTTGAGAGAGGGATTGGATAATGCCAAGGTTGTATTGGAAACCTGAAAGAAAATAAATTGATGAATGGTTTGAATAGCAAGTTCAGGAATTCGCAGTAAAAGAAAACTGCAGTAAGAGATTGACCACTGAAGAGTGGAAGAATAAGTATATTTTCATGGAGATATACGAGATCTTTTTTGTAACAATTGCGATCGAGCTCCAGGAGTGGCTCGCAAGGTTGGTCGAATTTCAGAGGTGTTAGAAGGATGAGCGGGTCACACAGTGGACCCCTGAATTGATTCAGCAGTTAGAGAAGATTGATAACACCATCACTTGCACAGTGGAACATTGGGTGGACAGTGTGCTAGGAGGGTTCGTGACAAAATTTTCCATTGATCAGTTTGTCTCCTACTCTGAAGCAGAGCGAATATTTTTCAAGGGTTTCCGAGGTAAGTTTCTAAAGACCTTACCATTGCTAATTAAGATATTACTATGCGAAAATAGTATTCTGTGTAGCCACACCAAATGAATGACCTCTGATCTAGACAGGAGTACGACATGAAGTGACAAATACTATCGGACCAACCAAGAAGGAGATAGACATGTCTGCAGTTCGGTAACAGAAGTAGCTGCGCAGAGTCCTCCAGCCACACCACTTTCCAACCAGTATAGGGGTAAGAATTCACCTACACCTCCTCCACCACCGGAAGATGACATGGACAAGCACATGAAGTTGCCTACCTTTAAGGGTGCGGGAGATGAAGACATGGATCAGTTCTGGTTTATCGCAGGATCGGTATGGACTGTGCAAAATGTAGCTAGTGATGTAGCAAAGAGGGAAAAACTGTCCCTTGCCTTCGAAGGAAGAGCTCTGGACTGGTACATGGGATACATCGGCCAGCATGAAAATGCAACTATTGAAGAGATTAAGAACGCCTTGAAGCAACAGTTCAAGAAGCCTAAGTCCTACTCTCAAATAGTGGTTGATCTAAAAGATTTCAAGCAGGGGTCTTCTGAGTCTGTGTGGGAGGTCGATCAGCAACTGAAGAAGGTGATCAGAGAAGGAGGATTTCAGTATGATGAAAAACAGCAAACAGAATGGTTCATTTCTATGTTGTTGCCTCACCTGCGCATACCTATGGGAAAACTCTTTGGAGGTTGCTATGAAGTTAGAAGTTGTGCCCAGAGATGATACCCAGTTGGGCGTCCAACAGATCCAAGGACAATTGGAGGCGATGCACATGGAGATCCAGAATCTGCGAAAGGAGCGAGGAGCAGAAGCTAGCCCTGAAAGATGGTGCATACGATGCAGGACGAATGGTCACACCAAGGATAACTGCCCTCTGTTAGCATACTATATGCAGGTCAGGGGACCTAGCCCGTTGCGCCCTAGGGAAGTTGCAGGATCAAGTGGGTCGGTGCTATGTTGCGATGATTGTCGCGTTGCGGGGCTGCACGACACAAACCACTGTCCCCACCTTACTGCGTATATCCCATAAGTAAAGAAGCAATGTTTCAGGTTCTGTAGGTCAGTAGGACACAATGAACAGAACTGCCAGACATATGATTTGATGATCGATCAAGGGAACCTCTATAGGGTACAGTCGGATCCATCCTCACCAAGATCCCTCTTGATCACAGGTGGCTCCCCAGCCAGGGGCAAGGGAGGCGGAAGAGGTGGAAGCGCAAGCCGAGGATGGGGGCAACTAATCTGTTATAATTGTGGAGAATTAGGACACTTTGCCAAGGACTGCCCAAACCCTACAAGGATGTCCTGCCGGTATTGCAGATAGCTGGACCATGCAATTGAAGACTGTCCAATCTTGATAGCAAGGATGTAGGAGAAGCAGCTGACACCTACGTAGAACATGCAAAGGGTTAAGGCTGAACTGCAAGACAAAGATCCAAGCGTGAATATCGTAACACGCAGTAGGATGGCCACCAGGGGGCCTGGGGAGAATACTGCAACCGAACCTCTGATCCAACAATCAGTTATCAAGCAGGAAGGTTTGAATCTAAGAAAGGAAAAAGAAGTGTTGGTCACAGCTCGCAAAGACTTTGTTGAGGCAGGGCATCTACTTCGCAACCACCTGGAGACCTCAAGGAAGATGAGGAGGTCAATCCCTTTTTACAGGCATGTATGAAGCTGTTGCGCAACCCAAAGGCTGTGGAAAATCTTCAGGCATTAATAGATAGCTACGCATCATGACCTAGCCCCCCTCTGGAAATCAAGGACGTACACAAACTATATAGATATAAGAAACACACTGGTAGGGAGATGCAGTTGACTGCGCAGATCGGTGATTATGAGATGGATCAGGTTATTTTGGACCTAGGGTCAGATGCGAATGTATTACCTAAACAAACTTGGAAACGAATGGGGGAACCTAAGTTGGAATGGTCCACTATCCAGCTTTGTATGGCCAATCAACAGAAGATCATACCCTTGGGGAGACTATCAAATATCTTGGTGGATATCGCAGGGGTCAAGGTCCGGGCTGATTTTGAAGTCATTCAAATTGTAGAATATGCGGACCCCTACCCTGCGCTTCTAGGGTTAGAGTGGGCCATAGATATGGGAGGTATCATTAACTTGAAGAAGAGAAGCATGGTGATTGAAAATAATGGTACAAGGGTGATAATACCATTAGATCCTACGGAAGGCAAACGATACACAGAGCCGGTGCGCGACGAAGAGGAAGTGGATCACATCTGTAACTTGACTACACAGGATGAATATTGGATCAACCCCACGGCAGATGGAGTCCTCTGCTGGGAAAATGACAGTAAATGCTTCTCCGACTCCGATGAGGAGATGGACAACTGGCACAATCGGTTACATGAGGTCTCTGAGCTGTGATGCCTTCGGGTCACAAATAACTTCTGTTGCATTTCCTCAGAGGTAAGAGATCTACCCTATTTTGATCATTCTGGTAATGTTAGGGACTTTTGCGGGCATTTGAAGTAGAGGTTCCCAGAGAACGAAGGTTATGGGCCCTTAACCTAGCTATGCGTGCAACCCCTGCACGATGGTGGGATATGCATAAGGGAGCGTTCCAAAAGTGGGAGGATTGTCAGGACATGATGCTCCTGCGATTTGAGACTGCGGCAGAGGTGCGGGTCAAGATGTTCCTTGGCCCCAGGGATCCGCGTGAACACGTGGTTGCATGGATGAAGATGTGGGGCAGCCAAACTACAAAAGAGGGGGTTCACTTATTCATTCATGCGTTAGGTCCAATCCATACTACATGGTACCTGGATGCGGAGCTACATCAACGCACTCGCCATTGGGAAACTCTGATGAGTGACTTCATAAGAACATTCGGACTAATAAGGGGGTCTGAGGCACTTGATGAAGCTCTGCAGGACATAGATGCATTTGTGTTTGGAAAATCCGGCTCCTCTGCAGTATCCGGGGCGTCGACATGGGAAACGCAGATGCGAGATATTGTCAACTACCACAGCTTGGAAAGGGAGGACGGTGAAGATGATCTGCAGTCTGTCTCTATCCTAGAGTCAGAAGGGGAGCGCGACGTTGAAGGACCTCCACTGCAAGAAGTCGATGTCACTAAGCCTCTCAAGTTGAGTGAAGTAAACATTGGGACGAAAGAGCACCCTAAGTTGGCTAATATTTAGGACTAATGGGATGAGGATAGAGTAGGCAAAGTGGCTGAATTACTTACAGAATACCAGGACTTGTTCCCGAAAAAGTTTTCAAAGCTGAAGGGGATCACGGGGGACTTAGGGGTCATGCATATCACTCTCAAACCCGATGGGCAGCCCGTAAAGCAGCGACCTTATAGGTTGAATCCAAAGTATAAGCAGAAGGTCAAGGATGAACTCAATAAAATGCTTGCTGCAGGTATCCTCGAACCTGTTGAACAATCAGACTGGTTCAGTCCAATGGTGGTTCAGGAGAAAAAAACTAAGGGAGAGATTCGGATTTTTGTGGATCTGCACAAGTTGAATGATGCTTGCGTTCATGATCCATTCCCGACACCATTCTCAGATGAAATCTTAGATAGCGTGGGAGGATAGGAAGCATTCTCCTTCACGGATGGGTTCTCAATATACCATCAGATTAGAATCGCACCTAAGTACCACAGAAAAACCACGTTCGCCGCTGAGTGGGGATCTTTTCAGTATACTGTCATGCCGTTTGGGCTCAAAAATTCCCCTGCTATCTTCTCGCGGGTCGTTGTTGCAGTATTCAAGGAATTCATCCACAATTTCCTCGAGGTGTATTTTGATGATTGGACTGTCTTTAGCCTGGTAAAGGAAAATGTATCAAACCTGCGCATGGTGTTGGATGCCTTCCAGAAACACCAGATTTCCCTAAATATCAATAAATGTATCTTCTGCGTACCCTTCGAAATCTTGCCCGGTCACATATTCTGTCGGTAAGGACTGATGGTAGATCCTGCCAAAATCGCAGTTATCATAAACTTGCCAGTACCAACCATGGAGAAACATCTACGCTCGATCCTTGGCACACAGGCTACTACAGGAAATTCATTCAAGGCTATGCGCTGATTATTGCCCCTATGGAAAAATTTCTCAAGAATCATGTGTCGTTCTTTTGGAATGACGAATGTCAAAAGAGCTTCGAGCTACTTAAAGAAAAGATGGTCTCGGCACCTATTCTCATCTTTCCTAATTGGGAGAAGGTATTTCATGTTCACGTCAATACGTCGGGCATTGCCCTCAGGGTTGTCCTTACATAGCCGGGAGAAGGAGATATTGACCATCCGGTTGCCTTTGCAAGTAGGAAACTCTCTGGTGTGGAACGCAACTACTCCACCACAGAGCGGGAAGGATTAGCCATGGTCTACGCTTTGCAGAAATATCGGCATTACTTATTAGGAGGGAACTTCAAAATGTTCACAGAGCATTCAACTGTAAAGTACCTAGTAAATAATCCTGTGTTGGGGGGGAAATATGTCAATGGCTACTGCTATTTCAGGAAATGACTTTGAAATCATCGTCAAGCCAGGAAAGTTGAATGTTGGGCTGGATCACCTGTCACAAATAGAGAGTGGCGAGGAGCCAACCGACCTAGAAGCCAGATTGCCTGATGCGCAACTATTTTCTATTAAGGTAGTAGATGCACACTTCACTGATATCATTTAGTTCTTGACTACTGGGACAACACCTCCAGAGTACTCTGTACAATAGAAGAAAGAGTTAGTCACCCGGGTAGCAAATTTTACCATCATCATAGGTCATTTGTATAAGATGGGAGCAGATGAAGTATTGCGGCGATATGTTTTGGAGCATGAAAGGCACGCTATCTTGGCAGAGGTTCATGACGGAGTAGCAGGAGGTCACTACGCAGGGAAAGCAACGACGCAAAATATCTTGAGAGCTGGGTTATGGTGGTCCAACCCTGCATAGTGACGCACACGACTATTGTAAAGCATGAGATACGTGCCAACGAACAAGGAGGCCATCCTGCAAAGATGAAATTCCCCTTCAACCACAAATGGCTCTACAAGAATTTGATAAGTGGGCTATAGATTTCATTGGGCCTATCAACCCACCAGGGAAGAAGATGGGCATGCGCTACATTATTATTGCCACTGATTATGTAACCAGGTGGGCTGAAGCATAAGAAGTAAAATATTGTACTACGGATACCACTACGCATTTCATCTTTGAAAGAATCCTGACCAAATTTGGATGTCCGAAGATCCTCATGAGCGACAGAGGTACACACTTTTTTAATGAAACAATCCAAGCTTTGACCAAGGAGTTCCAGATCCATCATGCGAAGAGCACACCAAATCACCCACAGGCCAACGGTGCGGTTGAAGCTTTTAATAAAATCTTGGAGCATGCGCTGACAAAGGTATGTAATACATATCGCAGCGATTGGGACGTACGCATCCCATCGGTCCTATGGGCCTATCGAACAACCTGCAAGAAGCTAACAAGAAAAACCCCATTCAGGATGGTTTATGGTAAAGAAGTCGTTATGCCCATGGATTATATTGTTCCTAGTCTATGTATCGTAGCATTTACGAACATGGCAGAACCTGACATCATGGAGGAGCGATTAGCGCAACTTATGGCTTTGGAGGAAGATCGGTTTCTTGCGAATTTCCATCAGCAAGTCTAGAAGGCCCACGATAAAGCATGGCATGATCGACATATTCGCCAGAAGACATTGGCGAAGGGTGAATTGGTCCTCTTATACGATAGCCAGTTTGCAAAGCATCCCAGAAAGTTCCGACATCATTGGCTTGGTCCCTACACAGTTAAGGAGATCACGGATGGCGGAGCTATTAGGCTAGATACCCTGCGCGGTGATATGCTACCAGGCTATGTCAATGGTAGTCGGCTCAAACCATATCGGATAAAATGACTATATGGTCGGAGTAGTCGTACAGGTACAGGTGGAGACCGCACCACCATAGTGACTCGGGATGAGTCACAAAATTGTGTTGGGGGACTATTGGAACAGGGTCCTCCAAAGGCTACGAATTAGGACAGTTTTGAGTATTTTTGTATATTTTTGGCATATTTTAGTCTAGCGCAGGGGTTTTTGGGTGGGTCAAAGCCCTGAAAGCATTGTAATGGGTCAAAGGGTAGACCTAGAGTCCGCAAACCACGGTTTGCGGACCATAGGAAAGATTAGGCTAGATCGTTATAAATAGAAGGACATTTTGAGTCAATAGAAAGGAATGAATCAATATTGGTGTGAATTACGACTTGGTAGATCTGTTTGGGGTATTGGGGGAAAGGACTCCTACTGGTTGTGTGTGCGGAGATCCTCAGTCCTGCTGTGTGTGGACCCTACTATTGTGTGTGCAGGTTGGGTTTTGGGTATTGTAGAAGGATCTGAAGGATTAATGAAAGCCATAGGTTGTTGGAATATCTGAATCTGTTAATGCGAATTTATGATGCATGGTTCTGTGTTAAGCTACGAAAGTAACTGTGTTATTTGCTTATGTTGCGTTGACATCTAATCTGGATCTGTATGTTATACATTATGCAAGAACATTTGTGATAGTTGTGTTATTACTTTGTGAATTTAGGATATGTTGATTACTGTGATTATAATTGGTATTGCGCATGTGGATGTGAAGGGATCGATAGATCTGGGTTTTGTGGTATACGATCTGGTAATTGTGAAGATGAACGCAGCTCTGCTTGACTTACCTACCCTCTCCTAGGGTGCGGAAACCTGGTTCCAGCACCATACTGCTTTGGGTGAGACTTTGGCCTGTGCAAGCAGGTCACTGCCGAAAGGGCCAGTAATATAGGGGTTTGTCGGCAAACCTTCACCTCCAAACCTGGGTTAGGACCCCTCGATCCAACAATCCCCCATGGTTGACATCATCATCTTGAAACCTATTGGTTCTTATAAAGTTTATTTTGGTTATACATTTTTCTTAGGAGGCCCATTTTAGACCTCAAAATTCCCCTAATGAAATCCCAAGAACAGTCTAATAAAAGTGACAATGACTCTATTTACTCAATACAAAACCTAGGAGCCTTCAATGGAGGCTTTGACCTAGAAATTATTGACCCAAGCATGAAACCTATGCTTTAATAATCCATTTTCTATAATAATAATAAATTATTTTGAAAAATACAATTATGAAGACCGACACTAGTTACATTCTTCAACGCTCCCTCTTAACTAGGGAGGTATTCATAATTACATACACATAAAAGTACATGGAATATATCAAAACGATATGAACTATGAAGGATTCTAGCACACGTAGTGGTACAGATTAGATACCTGACCAAGGTACTCTAATTGGGTGGGACTAAGGTGAACTCAATAATTATCCTCTATAGGTACCATCAATATTTTAACCTCTATCACCAACCCAGGGATCTAGGTGTGTATCCAAGGTCAGAGCTCCATGACCAGCTCCACCCTCCCTACTTAGGGATTTAGACATCGACACATAGGTTGACCATATGTCCTCTCAACCATCTCGTTGCCACAAAATGCTTCATATCTCCCTATCAACTAAATTTGTAACATCAACCAATCCATTCATGCTTCTAAAATATTCAAACCTCATATTCGAAAGAGATTTTGTCAATACATCAGCTACATGTTTATATGTTGGAATATATTGTAGCTTCACAACACCATCTTGTACCAAACTTCTAATATAATGGTACGTTTTATTTATATGCTTCGTCCCAACATGGAATACGAGTTCTTCAGACATCTTGATGTTGCTTTGATTATCAAAATTTATCATTATGGGATGTAAAGGCTTTCCAAACAAATATGACAAGGGTTTTTTTAACCAAACAGATTATTTTCCTACTTCACATGCAACAACATATTGTGCTTGAGCACTACTTAATGCAACAAGATCTTATTTTCTAATCATCCATGAAATCATTGTAGATCCCAAATTGAAACAACCATCGATAGTTCTTCTTCCATCAATCTCACTACCACCCTAGTCAGAATCAGTAAATCCTGTTAACTTAACTTCCTTTCCATCATACTTCAGGCGTTGATGAATTGTACCACGTAAGTATCTCAAGATATGCTTCGACACTATCTAACGATCATGATGAGGCTCCAACTGAAATATACTAAGAACATTTACAACAAAGCATATATCAGGTCTCGTATTCATCAAGTACATTAGAGAGCCCACCAACTTACGATAACTTGTAGGATCAACGACACTAGAGTCAAAGCTTCTCAACTTCTTGAGATTTTTGATCATGGGAGTAGCCATATTTTGACCAATATATATCTCACCGGATTACTTCTAGACTTCCAAGTCTAAGTAATAGTGCATGAGTCCCAAATATTTCATTTCAAATTCAGCTTCCATAATTTTCTTGCATTCTAGAATTTTGTGTTCCACACCTGTAATAAATAAATCATCAACATATATGAGTATAATGATTGGTTCATTCTTCATTATCTTGATGTGGAGGTTTTTATCAGCATTACTTTTGAAAAACCCAATCCTTAGGATATATGCATCCATTCTTGCATACCACACACTAGGAACTTTCTTCAAGCCAATGTATAGAGATTTCTTGAGTCTGTGAACATGTGTATCCATGCTATTTATCTCAAATCCTTCTAGTTGTTCACTATATACTTCTTCATTAATTGTTCCATTTAGAAAGGTTGTTTTGACATCCATTTGTTGCATATTATATCCCATAGTAGCATCTAGTGAAACCAAATATATAATAGTAATATACCTGGAAGTAGGAGCAAAGGTTTCTTCATAATATATTCCTTCCTTTTGTGAGAAACCCCTTGCACCAAATATGGATTTGTGTTTTCATATGCTTCTATCAACGACATGTTTGTTTTTGTAAATCCACTTGGAGGTGACAACTAATTTTTCACTAGGTCTAGGAACAATTTCCCAAACCCCATTCTTCAAGATGGATTGATATTATTCTTGCATCACTTTATTCCATTCTTCTTGATGAGTGGTTTTCACAAAGGTATTTGGTTCTAATTCAATTAACTTCATCGTTTATGTTGCATATCCCGAATATATCTTCGGTATTTTGCTTTCTCTGAAAGATCCTTTAGTTTCTCCATGTCCTTTGACATCATCAAGTGTAGCCTTTAACCAATTCAACCTATTCTTCATTTCAGGAATGATTATGGGTTGAATAGGCTCACTTGGTCCTTCTTGTTCTTCTTTTTCTTGATTTGTAGGTGCCTTGTCATGTTGCTCTTCTTCTTCAAATAGCAGTACATCTTCTTCATCGGATTCGATTGTTATATTATTGGATCTTTTGTAGGCATGGTTTTCATCAAATATAACATCCTTGCTAGCTTAAATTTGTCTTCCTTCCTTGATGTATATTCTATAAGCCTTTTATGAAAGGATATAACCAATGAAGATATGAAAGGATATAACCAATGAAGATAACTTTTATACTTGTAGAGTTTAACTTCTTTCGCTTGTCTTTTGGAACATGGATATATGTGGGACACCCAAATATTCGAAGATGGTCTACACATGGATTCTTCCCTGTGAATGCTTCTTTTAGTGTCATATTATCAAGGATTCTATGAGTACTTCTATTTTGTATATATAGTACTTTCATGGCTACTTCTCCCCATAGAAGTTTTGGTAAATCTTGATCAAATATCATAGTCCTTATGCATTCTTCAATGGTTATATTATTCCTTTCTGCTACTTCATTCTATTCAGTGTTGTAGAGAATAATGAGATCCCTCTTAATACAAGCTTCTTTACAATATGCAATCATTTCTTTTGAAGTGTATTCCCCTCCATTGTCAGATCTCTAAGTCTTTATCTTTCTTTAAATTAAGGTCTGAACTTCGGATCTAAATTCCTTGAAATTTTCAAATACTTCATCCTTTGTCTTGAAAATATAGAACCATGTATTTCTAGAGTGATCTAGCAATGAATGTCACATATTAAATATGGCCTCCAAGATATTTGTTAGACATTGGCCCACACACATCAGAATGGATGAGGTATAATATCTCCTTAGACCTTGTATCACTGCTTGTAAAAGGTATCACTACTTGTAACTCAATACTGATATATATGCTTCAATATGCCCTCGAAATCACTTCAGACTGATTTTTCAAAAAAATGTTATGCAAACTTGTTTAAAAAATACACACATATTTCTTGCTTTTGAGGAGCTCGATATTGAAATTGAATTATATATGTGCTTTTGAATATTAAATTCTAGTTTTGTAGTAGCCTTATGAATCTTCTTTCGAATGCCATAGGTCTGACCTGGTTTGGATTTTTCAAGTTAGAGTTATGCCCAATCTCCCATAATGATCTAATTATGGCTTGGTTCAGTAGAGAAAACTTGTATGAAGTTCCACGTGTCATTGTTTCCTCCTTCGGATCTGAAATTGATACACAGGAAACTATCGTTCATTTACTTTCGACCACTTCTTACAGAATTCCAATATTATTCTCGGAGAGAGAGCTATGACGATTTTCCCACGGTCACCTCTTTGAGATGAAATTCGAGAGCCTGAGAAATACCTTTAACTTCCACAGATCATATCTCCAAAAATATTGTCAACCAAGATCTGAAATGTTTACACTAAGTTCCTCAAGATTTCAGCTTCTTGTGGTAAACATTTCAGCTTATTAAACTTTATAGAAAAAAAATTATAGTGAAAATGCCACGATGACCTGCTTGGAGCAGCGAAACCCTAGGATCCAAAGCTTTGATACCAAATGTTATGGAACCAGCTCCAAAAATAGAAGAAAAGAGAGATCAATGCCTTAGAAGTAAGTCACTTTGAGGGGGAAACCTCCTTTAAATTACATAAATGAACAATTCTTGGATGATACAAATGAAAAACCTCCTTTCTATATATAGGAGTCCATGGGGTCACAATATAATCCTAGACGACCTAACAATAATGATGTAAGGGCACAATAATAAAAATATGGGGGCTATAGGGGTACAACAATAACAATAAGGGGGATACACTAAGAACAATAAGGGGATACACTAGTATTATAGGGACCTAACATATAATATCTCCTTAGACCTTGTATCATTGCTTGTAAAAGGTTTCCTAGTATTATTTTCCAAACCAAATCCCTTGCATACTCCTTCATGATATTCCTTGATGTTGGGGATGCTCTTTAACATTTGACTAAGATATCGTATTATCTTTTAATGAATATGCACATATATTTTATGCCAAAGTTCAATAGGATTTATTTCCATGTGAACTAGGGCTTGAGGATGTGGTTTTATGACTCTATATTGCCTTCCTTCACGAACTCCAATAACTTTAACCTTTTCAATACTTGAATCTTTTCCCTAAACCAAAAATTTTCCATATAAAAAAGAAACCATATCTCCTTTATATTCTACACAATAAATGGAAAGTAAATTCTTTTGCAATCCTGGGACATAAAGGATGTTGTTGAGGTGTAGCTTTGTTATATTTTCTAGCTTTAATGATGTAGATCTAAGGCCCTTTGCTGCATAGTTGTTTCTATCTCCTAGTTCCACTACATGTAATGATGGTTCATTTGATATAATATGAATTTTTCCACTTTCTCCCGTCATATTTCTTGAGGATCCACTATCAATGATCCTTGTGTTGTCATCATCAAGTTTACTTGTAAGTGAAACCAAGAATCCTTCATTCTTGACTCTACTTGATAGATTGTGGATGATCCTTCCAATCCAGCTTCCTACAATCTTCATGATATTGAGACCCATCTTCAAATAACTTGCCATTTAGGGAGTATCATTTCCTTCCAAGGTTTATTTTCCCTTCTTTAGATGATAGCCAATAAAGTGATCTCCAACCTTCTTCCACCTTAGCTCTGATACCATGTTGAGAAATCAATGCTTATAGGAATTAGGGTTTGATTCCACTTTCTTGATAATTAATTGTGAGTCATGTTGCCTTCTTTTACTTCTTTATTAGTTTATCTTTCATCAATAAATTACCAAATTAAATGTATATGAGGACCACAAGAAAAAGAGACGCAAGATGTAGGCACTCAGCCAGGGAAAAACCCCTCCAAGGGGAAAGCCCAATCTAACTCTTCCACTAGCAGATTCAAATCAAGATGAGACAATCCAAGACCTTATAGACCTAGACAAAGACCTCCTCTAATCACCAAGTCAGCTCTTCCTTATATTATATGATCCCTGTCAAAGACTCCAAGTGACAACTTCCTAGTAGCAACTTCAATCCAGAATTTTGTCCCCCCAGTTATAGATTTTCGGCCCCGAGATTCAAAACTTCAGACCTGTAGTAGATACAGAATTTTGGCCCTAGCTATAGCCCAGTAACTTCACACACGTGAGATAAATGTTTCCCAAAAATGCGATTTAGGTCTTCCAACTTCTTCTATGCTTCTCCAACTACTTCACTCTCTTTTCTGCTGCTCTTTCTTATAGATCGAACTTTTTGAATGAGTTCCCAAAATAGGTTGAGTTGCCTCTCCATATATAGCCTTTCTATTGGGTTGAATTCCCTTGATTTAGGCCGACTTCGTGAGGATAGGGCGGAATTTTCGTGGAGGTGACAAATGACCTTTTTGACTAAAAAATAATTCTTTTTACATGATACAAAATCCCAAGAACTATTTAATAAAAGTGACAATGACTCTATTGACTCAATACGAAACCCAGGGCCTTAAATGGAGGATTTGGCCTAGAATTCATTGAGCCAGGCATGAAAATCATGCTTTAATAAGTCATTTTCTTTAATAACAAAAATTCCTTTTGAGAAATACAATTATGAAGATCAACACTAGTTACATTCTTCAACAGAAACATTGTTGAGTAACTGACACCAACATATCTAAACCCAGACTGCATTGAACATGCCACAACTAATCGGATTATCGACACATAGATCAAGAACACTCGCCACCAGAGGATCCAAATGTATCAATTTTTCAACTTTAGTAAACTCCTACACTAAGGTCAGTGGCTCACTAGGGGCCAAGTTCAGTAGAAGTTTCTCCATCTCATGGAGGCACTCAACACAATGGGGACCATTGCTTCCTAAGGGGAGAGGATTGATCTAGGTGGATATTAGTCTCCACTCACCTATTCCACTTTGACCCCTAACACTATCTCTTTTAGTTTCCTTAATTGCATCACAATTTACTATTTTTGGTAGTTTTTCAAGTCCTAAACTTCCAGAGTCATTTTGAGGCCCTAAATGATGTTTTTTTGGAAAATGGACCAACTCATGGTTGATAATAGGGGTTTTCAAACAAATTTTATTTTCCTCAGATAGATATTTCTAACGAGGTATCATACACATAAAATAGAGATCATATGCCAGAGTTACGACCCCGGGAAGTTGATGTACCAACTAACCCCAACGGGACCGACAAAATTTCGGCACTTCATCTCCTATGGTTAGGTTTTTGAATGTTTAGGGTTTTCAATTATTTATCAACAATAAAAAATCCTTTGAGATGCATTGTAACATAATTCAGAAGGCTTGTATCCATCACATCTCTTCTTAGACATAAGCTACCATCACCTAAGCTATTTTTTTCTCTTATTATGTAAGAAATTTTCAACAATTGTTATTTCATTAATGGAATTTTTGTTTTGCTACATCTATGTGTTTCGATTTGAATTTGTATTTCATTTTGTTCCTTCATAAATTTGAATCACCTAGTCAATAACGGTTTTTTGTTGGTTCAAAGTTGTTTTTTATTTTATTTTTCTTAGTCGTGTCAATGATGTATGATCTTGGTCTACTTTGTTTTGGAAATGTTGTAGGTGGTATTTCAATAAACAAACTCGTGTGTCTGGTATGCATGAATGGTCTTTAAAGGCATATGTATGCTTAGTCATGACCACCTCTATTTGGTCTATAATGTGTTGGGTCTTTGGTAAATCAATTATGTGTGTCCATTTTAGTGCTTGAATGGTTACTTTATATTTCGTGATGTTTGGTCTCAGTCGTTTATGTTTTGGTAGTGATGTTGGAGGTCTTATGCTCACCTGGCTTATGGGCCTATACTAGTTCGTCTCCCAAGGGTAATGGGGGGTTATCTTTATGCTCAATATGTCCTTTGATCCATGTTTTAAAAGGGGGGCTCAATCTTGGTTTAGGAATGGGTTGTATGATGAGGAATTGCAAATCTTCAGGAAGAAAAAGAAAATCAATGTATTGTTGCAAACTGATTTTTAAGTAATGCAAGGTCTAGTTTACAAAATAAAATATAATAATAATAATAAATGACAAAAAAATTTAAATATTAAAATCTTTTTTTGAATATACCTATATATGTGTGCGCCTTAATTTTATATATATATATATATATATATATATATATATATATATATATATATATATATATATATATATATATATATATATATATATATATATATAATTTAAATATTTTAATAATATTTTAATTTGGATATGTTTCTTTTATATATTTAACCTTTATATTTTATTAAAATATTACACACACACACACACACACACACACACATATATATATATCACAACGAAATTTAAAGAATAGTATTTAAATTTCGTTGTGATATATATATATATATATATATATATATATATATAATTTCATATTTTAATGAATTATTGTACTTTTATTATGATTTTTTTTTTCCAAAGAAAAAATTATAAATTTATTCATCTGCAAAACCAAAGAATAAAATTACATTTTGCATATGCTCGAAAGCATTTGATCAAGTTAGCCTTTCGGTCGATGAACAAAAATAAAAATTAAAACTAAAAAATAAAAACTACATAAAATTTCAGGGGCTAAATATGATAATGATTAGTTAGTTTCCATTTTTTTCTCTTTTTTTCCACTTTTCACCAAACTCCTTGATTGAGAGTGGTTGATACTATTTTGAGTTGGCTACCTTCCACCTTCGGAGGAACTTCTTTGTATGAGTAAAAACTATCATATGTATGGGTTTGCTTTATGCTACCTACTTCCTTTTGAAAGGGTATGATCGCTTTCTGCTACCCCTTGGGTGTTGTTTTTTTCCTCATCTTGATTTCCCAAAGTTTGGATCACTACTAAATCGATGAATTTTTTGGAATGTTTAGCAGGATCCTTTTGTTTCTCTTCTCCCTCCTCCACTTGGGAGACTTATTGATTATGTTCTTCTAGATGTTGAATACACTCGTCCATTTATTCCTCTTTGTCATTTGAAGAAGGTGGATCTAGAAATTGTCATCCCTTTGGCTTTTGTGGTCTATTCTTTATCCTCTTTTTTACCCAAGGGCATGAGTTTTGTAGGTGCCCTGTCTGATGGAAGATCTGACACTTGAATGCAGTATTTTCAAAGTCTAGCCACTGTGTTCACTTGAAATCTTGATGATTCAGATGGATTTGATCTGGTCGGGATTTGTTTAGGTCTATCTCCACGCAAATGCGAACAAAGGTAAAGATAACTTTGTCCATTCTTTCTCAATCCATCTTTAGAAATTTTCCTAATGAATTTGCAATGCCTTCTAAAACTTTATGTTGCCAAAAAAGAAACGGGAGATTGTGCAACCTTACCCATACCTACATATTTGTAATCACCATTGTTGTGGCACCAAAATTTGGAAACCACAAGGTGACGAAGAGACCCATCCTTCCCAAAAATTATGGTCCTTTATTTATGACCTAGTCCAAATCTTTATAATTGTCAAATTAAACCACAAAAATCCCTTTGTGCATAAGTAGATATCATAATTTTTAGTCCAGTTGAGGTAGATCTTTAGACGTTAGCAATAATCCATTAAATCAACAAATCATATCTCTATCTTGGAGAACAATGAAAATCCCACTTACTTCTGGCAATTGTACTGATAGATATGTTGATTTCCCTATCTTCTCAACTAGGTAAGGTCTTGGGATAGTTAGATTTTGGATTTGTTTATCCTATGTTGTGAGTTTCCCTCTCACTGCATCCTTAAAAGAACTTGGACCCTTAACCGCTGAAGTTTTTCCAAGTGGAATGCTCGATCTGTGGCTCCACCCCGCAATCCTAAATTTATAATGATTGTAGAATTGTGTTCTATGTTGTACTCTTTAAATTTGATGGTATCTTGCAATACTTTCCCCTCATAAATTAGGTTCTTAACATTTGTTGAAACCCCAATTTTTCCTACACCTTCTTTTCCTAATATGAAGATAGCTACACTGGCCCGCCCCCTATGAGGATTGATATAATTTAAGTGTCTATGATATAAATAAAAAATTAAAACACACACATTAAAATTAATAAATGAAAACATTTTTTAATATATATATGTTTATTTAATATATTTAACTTTTATGTTTCATTGAAATATTACACGTCTATTGTAACTGTTTATCAATATATAAATTTATATAATTTAAATGTGTATGATATCAATAAAAATTAACACACACAAATATATATATCCAACAATAATAAATGGCAAAAAAAAATGTAATTTTTCTTAATTTCTGTATATTTCTTTTATATATTTAATTTTTATATTTTATTGGAATACTATATTTCTATTATAATTATATAAATTTATATAGTTTAAGTGTGTATGTGTAACATACCTTTCCGCATATCCCAACATGTATTTTTTTTAAACTTGTGGTAATTCTTGTGGTTTTATAGTTATTGTTACACTTTAATTATTAACTTCTTGCATGGATGGTCTTAAGGTTATCTACCAAAAAATTATTAATAATGTAACATACTATAGTTGGAATCATGTTTCTCTTTACATTGTTATATACATATATAATTTCCATCTTTTATAATCACAATACCCTCAATCTAGTTATGTAGGAGATTACATTACAACAGTAGTGATCCATCACGTGGAATATTATGGTTTACACCTAGTCGTTGATGCACTCATGTATAATTATTATCCCTGATATAGTCGTTATATTGATTAACTTGAAGACTTATTAAGACCCATTGAGGTCATCTAACCTATGTGAACATATATATATATACACCACCAAACATTCTGGAATGGCTAGTTATAATGCAATGAGTTTATATAAATTTGTGTGGATGAGTTGTCGCATGATCAACGAATTATGCTCTCGGGTTTTTGGATTGGATTGATGATGGAGAGTTTGCTTGTACCATTATGGGGTAACTACCGCCTCTCCTACCACACCTCACCACTCTCAGTTACGCTGCCTAACCTTTAGGGCGAGCTCTGCAATTCATCGCTTCCAAGTCCAGAGTACTGACCGCCCGCAAACGACGTCCTTCTTATCGCTATTAAGTCTTTTTAATTTTTCAGGCCCTCAAGGTATGGTGAATTTTTTTTTTGTGTTTCTCTAGTTCATAGGGTAATTTCTACAGGATTGAAGTATGGGTATGATCCTTTTCTGAATTTTTCTGTATTTTTCGTGTCCACAAGTCGTTGTTTATTTTTATCTTTAATTCAAGTTGAATGTTCAGTTGAATCCCTAGGGTTTCTGAGGAGCTACCACCCATAAGCACATCCGCAGGTTTTCATTTGGCACGTAGAGTTTCCGCACAAGTAAACACACCCATTCCCAAACCTTGGGTGATTACTAATATCTGTAGTATTTGGCGTTCTCTATGCCTTTTCTGAGATCATTCATTGTTTATATATGGTCATTAGTTTTATGGATGGTTCTAGGGCTTTCGTTAACATGTAATATTAAGTTTTTCAAATTCATCACTGATATTACCCCTCAGTATTATCGCAAACATTAACAAATTTCCTTCTATTTTGATACTTTTGTAGGTTTAGTCTCTTCCTTACGCTAGAATGAATATCGTCTTAAAGTCTAAACTATCAAGAAGCCTTTACATCTCAGTGACATGGCTTAGGTTCTTATTAGGTTTTCTTACCTTACTATCGTTCCAGGTTTACGCTGAGAGGCAACATGTGGTTACTAGCACCACTTGAGATAGGGCTTTGTTTTGACATAACAATGTTATTGTTCGGCCAACACTTTCATGAAGTTATGTTTTATGTAATTTATATTTATGGGACCTTGTAGGGTTTTCTTCCGTTGTCTCAATAACCTGATATCAAGAGTTCCATTCCCACTGGTGAGTTATTTGTAGCAGACTGGTTGTGTTTACATTACCTTGAAGGTTATATTGGCTATTTATTTTCGCATATGTGTGTTCAAAATCTTATTGATTCATAAGCAAGAAAGTTATATTTTCTTAAGGATGTTCTACGATCGTCCGCATTCCACCCGTGAATGCATATATGGTTAAATATTTGTAATACAATTATTCTTTTTTCAGTGATGCTCGATGCTCCTTATATGATTAAAAGCTTCTAATGTATTATATCTTTTACAATTATATTTGAGATTCTTTCACTCTAGGTGCTATAGAATACCATTTATAGAAAAATTTACTCTTTTCAATAGAGACATTATGCCTCTTAAAACAATTTTCTTGTCAGTACATTTATGAGATATAGAATATTATCTTATGATATTTCCGTTTAGTATATAAAGCGATACGTGTCCTCCCTCCAAATTACATATAACTGATCCCTTTTCTTCCTACCGTTCGTAGTTTGTTTATAGATTAAAACCTCTGGTATTATGAATGATGTATAGATTAATGTTAGGTTGTTTTCATAGTTTTTAATTTATTTCGACTATAATTAGTATGCATGTTATAAACCTATTTTGGAAGTCTTGCTAGGGACCGCTTTTTGAAAATGCAGCAATAAAATATAGTTTTGACTTTTCCTTGGTCAAGCTAGATTAAAATTCGAATTTCAATTTCAGCAGAATACTTGGAGGTATTTAACTGAGGTAACCTAGATATTTTCACTCAGTTAATTCGAGTTGGAGACACTCGACTTTAGTTCAATATGATTGATTGCTAATTTCTAGCAATCTATTTCAGTTAAATTGAGTTATTGTTAGTTTAACTAGTTCTAACTACAAGAGGAACTAGTGGAAAATCAAAGAGTGGAAGTGTAACTTCAACTCACTGTAGTGATCAACCAGTTAGATAATCAATCGACCCATAATAGTGATGCATGCAGAGAATTCGAGTTACCTAGTTGAGATTGGAGTTCAAGGGAAGTGTATTATCAGTTGTAAACTATTCCAAGTTGTACAGGTGGTGCATGCAGTCAGAGATTGGCCTAAAGGAATTGTGCAATCTAGATTGAGGGATATTTATAATTAATAGGGGTTAATTCCTCAAGGAACATCGTAATGAAATAGGAGCTTGGAAGGCTGAGAAATTGGCTAAGTATTGGCCCGAGTAAGTCAGTGAAGCAGCGGGATAGAAAATACATGTGCAGATTTTGCTCTAGCTTGAGCAAGCATATTGTATTCATCTATATTCTTTGACTAATTCAATACAAATAGGAAATGGTTTTGAGAAATTTATTTCCCCTAGAAAAATCTATGTGCATGTGTGTTTAATCTTGATGCATGTTTATGATTTGTGTTCTTGATCGTGAATTGCTTTTCGTAGATGGGTAGAGTATATTTGAGTCTTATGTTTCAGTGAATTACATGAGAAAATTTGAATCTACATAGGAATTTCTACATCGCTCTAGGGCTTGTCCCCCTTTTTATAGCCTTTTTTTTTGGAGTTTAGGATTGTTACTAGGTTGATGGAAATGCATATAATATGTCCATTAAGGCATAGAACTAGCCTAACTCAATTTTAATAATAAATCTTGCAACACTACAGTATCAAACATAAACGAAGCAACTGCAAATCCTAATAGAAATACACATACAACAAAAATCATTCAAAACACTTCACTTATCTGCTTTAATCAATTTGGAATGCCACGAAAATAAAAATGGGTAAAAGAATGATCCTTCCAACCAATGGGAATTTATTCCCTCAACCAGAACTCCCCCGATCTAATTTCACATCCATAATAGTTTTCTTGACAGAGACCACATCTGATCCAACACAAGATTCCTCCTAGAAGTGTCCTTCCTTCCTCTGACAACGTCCTATTTTGAGGATTTTGAGGCTCAATAGCTATCTTTATTTTTGGGCCTCCTCCAACCAGGCTCCAAATAATAAGGTTGCCTCGAGATTTTCCCCTCTCGCCTTCTTGTCCAAAATTTTCCCTAATTGAGATAATTTATCTCCAGGAAGAGGAATATGGGCAGACAACTACCTCTACCCATATCCCTTCTTGGCCCTTTCCTCATTTTTCTCTAACTATTTGGGACGTGAAATTATCTGAACTGGGTTCCTTCAGCTACCGGATTTACCCATGATCTTTTAATTCTGTTATGTGGTTATAATTGCATTTAAAAGAGAATAAATGAACATATATGCATGCTATAAATAAGAGGGAACAAGACAACAATCAGCAACCTAAGGACATGAGATGTTGATAACGGAGTTCGTCCAATTTGGACTATGTCTCTGGGCTGGGTGTCAAGATGGGGTAGGCCACTTCATATAGTGCTGAAAATGGTGATGATGTATATGGACTATGTTTTCTGTCATACAAGGATATATGCCCTCAACATGAGTGGTTTGTCTCTCCACGAGACGTTCTGCTACATGAAACTCACTCACAATAGGCCTCCTATCGACATGACATAATCTCACACAAGGTAACGATGTGGATCCCTTCAACAAGGTTACATAGGGATCATAACAATCCATGGCAAATACATCTCACATGAAGTAGAAACATAGATCCCACAACATACATAAAGCAAGGATCTAAAAAAACATATTACGTATCACAACAAATGATAAAAGAGGCACATGATATCAATACTGCATATACCTCAACCCTTGAAGTTGGATGAAGAAGTGAATGCTTAGCTGTTGAATCTGGTTGCACCATAAAATTCGTGGCGTTGAGAGGCATAAAATCGATTGTCCACACTTGGGAATCTGACACCGTCACTCCAATCTGGAAAATGGCCGAAAAATGGGAAGCTCTGCTGCTAAAACGAACATCGCCATTGAGTTCTTGTCGCCGAGAGGTGTAAAATCAACATAACATTTTTCAAATTCTGACTTTAGTAAGTTCTGGACCTCGGAGAAACTTTTTGGTGCCCCTCAAGATACCCTAGCAAGCTTCCGCCCCTCTGGTCGCTCATGGTTCCGCACTTGCAATAAAAAAAAAATATTAAATGTTGAAAAGCGTACCAGTCATCTGCCTGGGCACATCTTCGGTGATGTGGTTATATATAATTTGGGTGGCAGAGTTTACAAGCTCTAGTTGTTTGTCGTGTTGGTAAAATGTCACATTGGGCGCGCAGTGGTCGGGGGTTCCAACCCCACCGACCCCCATACTTGGCGTGCTTTTGTTATACAACTCAGCGGTTATGAATTACATAACATGTGTTTAGTATTGTTGGAAAACTAGCGCGATATTTATTTTGGTGGTTATTTTATTTGGATTATGGTTTGGGACCGCTCGCTTGAGGGTCGATCACGTGGGATGGACGAGTTCGACCCCCACAGGTCCCGTAGTTCATGCTGCTTCTAACAGCGTTTAATACATATAGCATAGTAATAGGGGTAGGCGGGTCCGTCGGGGATGGCCCGCCTCCCCACCTCCATTTACGTGTGATCCGGGGTGGTGGGGGTGAAAGCTCATCCCCCAACCAAATTTTGTTTATTTATATAATATGACATTTACATTATAACTGATCGGTGGGGGTGGCGGGGGTGGCGACCCGCCACCCCTATTTTTTTTAATAATTTTCTCGATTTTTTTAAATCAAATTGGTTATTTTCAATTTTTTCCAAAATAAGGGTTATTGGGCAATTTAAATAGGCCACAATTTCGCCCGCTCTCGGATGTTTGGTTTCCTGCCGATTGATGGTGAAATTGTGGGACATTTAAACCTGGTCACTGCCCAACTTTGACCGCAAATTTGACTTGCTCTAAATTCTCCATACGAGCTCATATTAGTGATCCATTCGCACCGTTGGAATCAAGGTGACAAGCACTTCAATCTGAACCTGGTTTGAGAGAAATCTGACCACTCTGAATTTTGACCATTTCTAAGCCCTCTCGGTCTCCTGAGTGTGTCTGGAGCCACCTAGATCAATCCACCCCACTAAGTATCTTTTGGTCCACCAAAAGCATGAAACTAATCTGCAGCTACTTTGTACCTTGTCAGCACCACAAGTGTCCTAAAGGGTCACCCTTCATTCTCCTTCACCTTTATTCTTCGAAGCCATAAGTAATGAGCCGACACCTGCATCCTCTACAAACCTGTAGTACAATCTTCTTACAAATTACACGCTTAATTACATGACCAACTATGACCCAAGCATCCCATACTTGCCACGAGTTTATAACTCATACTCTGTGATCAAGTTTACAACAAAATGGAATCAATACCCTAGCTATCAAGACAAGGCCCAAAACATCATTATTGCTTCATAAGTGATGGAAAACACATCATCACTGTTACATTTTAAATTTCCACATATTATTTACAAAATAAGGCCATGACACACTACCACACCTATAAAAACCATCTCTCAATTATCAAAGTGAATGGTTCATCTCTCTGTGGTGCATTCGCTTGTTGAACAACTGTTTATGCTAGTTCATGCACAAACACTTTGTCCTAGAGACGTTGCTCTGGATGGAGCCTCAACACGTGGCTCTTTGATGGCCACTTCTATTGCAATGCCTGTAATGGGTCTTCTTCCTCTAGACCTACTTTACCTTCTTCTTTCCCTACTGTGGAGAAGGCCTTTCACACCTCATCCTCTTTCGTGTTGCCATTCTCTTTCAACACTCAGCAAATACATGGTTATGTAATCCACAAAAACTACATGGTTTCTGATGCCATGATCTATGTTCATTGTTAGTGACATGCTTGTAATCAAAATAAACACTAGAATATTGAGACTTGTTATACCTTTCTTGGTTGTCTCTGGTGTGATCATAGTGACGAGAGCTTGCCTCAGCTCTTTCTATGCAATGTGCGCTATCATAGGATGATGGTGAAGTGTTCCCATCATTCTCTTTCCCCAATGTTTTCAACCATGTATTGGAAGCTTCTGACACCTTTGAGAATTGTCCTTTAGTGTATCCCAAACCTGTAAATCAAGGTCTCTGCACAACCTCCAATGGTTGAGTTATTTCTTGGCCATTCACACCAAGTCCTCCTCCTTTGTACCCCATTTTGGTAAGGAGTCTCATGCTAGTTCCTGTAATGGGTATCTCCATGTTCCAACAAAAATAATAGCATGTGAAGTTGAAACTAAAGAGCAATCAACATTTTTTACCTCAAATTTTGATTCAGACACAGGTGATGATGGCCTCTTTAAGCCTTCGTTGCACTTCAACTTCTCCAAGGCCTCTTCCGCGGCCTGCAACTGAAGCTGCAATCTCTGCTTCTCTTCTTTCTCTTCTCGTAGGAACCTCCTTAATTCATCCTTCTCTTCTCAAATAATATGGTTGATCTCCCAATTTTAATGATGAGAAGACGATGAAGGCGACGAATAAGATGCATAAGCACTAGAAGATGTGGCTGAAGCATCATTCTCTGATCTTTCTTTCTCCTCTTCCTCTATTCTCTTCTCATAAGCGTCATACATTATGTCCACCATTTTGTAAATCCTCAGCATGGCCTCGTACCTATATTTTTCATCCCCCATTGTTGCACGTTCAATCATTGTTCACGCGCAATTCGCATCAACAAGAAGACCGCTTTGATACCATCTTGATCCGGGTTCCTTCAACTACCGGATTTACCCATGATATTTTACTTCTGTGATGTGGTTAGAATTGCATTTAAAATAGCATAAATGAACATATATTCATGTTGTAAAGAAGAGGGAACGAGACAAAAATCAGCAACATAAGGACACAAGACATTTATAATGGAGTTCATCCAATTTGGACTACATCTCCGAGCCCAGTGTCAAGATGAGGTAGGCCACTTCATATAGTGTTGGAAATGGTTATGGTGTACATGGACTATGTTTTCTGTCATACAAGTATATATTCCCTACAAGGAACCCCCGTTCGTGGGTTCCAACACATAGCATGAATGGGGGTTCGGCGGTTATGAATTACATAGCATGTCATTTTGTATTGTTGGCAAATTGAAGCGATATTTATTTTAGTGGTTATTTTATTTGGATAATGGTTTGGGACTGCCGCTCGAGGGCCGACCACGTGGGTCGGGTGGGTTCGACCCCGTAGTTCACGTTGCCTCCCACGGCTTTTAATACATATAGCATATTCATAGGGGTAAGCAGGTCTGACGGGGGTTGACTGCCTCCCCATCTCCATTTGTACGTGATCTAGGGTGGCAGGGGTGACAACCCATCCCCCAACCAAATTTTGTTTATTTATATAATATGACATTTATGTTATAACCAACCGGTGGGGGTGGCGGGGGTGGCGGGTCTATTTTTTTAATAATTTTCTCGATTTTTTTTATAACAAATTGGTTATTTTCAAATTTTTCCAAAATAAGGGTTATTGGGCAGTTTAAAGAGGCGAAAATTTCGCCCGCTCTCAGGTGTTGGGTTTCCTACCAGTTGACGGTGAAATTGTGGGACATTTAAACCTGGCCCACTGCCCAAATTTGACTTGCTCTAACTTCTCCATACGTGCTTGGATTGGAGATTTTTTCACACCGTTAGAATCAAGGTGATGAGAACTTCAATCTGAACTTGGTTTGAGAACAATCTGACCACTTTAATTTTGACCATTTCTAAGCCCTCTTAGTCTCCTGAGGGTGTCTGGAGCCACCTGGATCATTCTCTTTAGAAACTTTTCCCACCGTAATTTTCAGGGATGACCATATATAATATTTATTAACATAAGAATAAAAGATAATTTATATATATCATGTATTCATACCTGACCCTTAGCATGGGCCCATAATATGTAAAATTAAATTCATCCATAAAAGTAAATTCAATAAGAACGTAAATAAAATATTTACAAATTATTGGGGGTATTACATCTTCCCCCCCCTCAAACTAAACACTATCCTCGATGTTTTAATGGCCCTTAGAATAGGTCAGGATATGCCTCACGCATAAAATTTTCATCTTCCCAGGTAACCTCTTCAGGGATGAAGTGCTTACATTGCACTTTAACCTAGGTGATTACCTGCTTATGTGACATAATTTATATCTGATCTATTATGTGTAGAGGCTCGACGAGGAATTCTTCGTTTATTTCAACCTACGTCTGTAATCATTACGAAAACCATTAGTTTCTATCAATTATCATTTAAAGAAAAACATATATAATCATTCAAAATTCATGGTTTACCTGAAGATCCTGCCAATTAATAATATGCTTAGGATCATGTATGCATTTCTTTAACAAAGAATCATGAAATACATTATGTACACGTATATGAATAGGTAAATCAAGTTGATTGGCCACATTCCCAATTCTATCGAGTATTTTGAAAGGGCCATAGAATCATGGAGTCAGCTTCGAACAGTTTTCCCACCTTGGAGTGCTCCTTTTTGGTTTAACCCTTACATACACATGATCACCTACTTGAAACTCTTTGTAGCTTCATATTTTATCTACATATGTTTTCTATTAGTTTTTAGAGGCTTTCAAATTTCCTTGTGTCTTTTTCATAGTCTGTTACATTTCTCTCAACATGTTTTTCCCCAACACCAATCTATCCTCAAGATAACTCCAATTAAGGGGTGTTATGCATCTCCTTTAATATAACACCTCAAAAGGACTCATTCTTAGATATGCATGATAGTAATTATGATATGCAAATTCTACCAAATGGATATATTCTTTCCATTTGGTAGGTTGTTGCATGACATAAATTCTCAGCATGTCTTCCAACACTCGATTTACCCTCTTTCTTTTCCCATTTGTACACGGATGGTAGGAAATACTAAGTTGCACCTAGGTACTTAAGATGGTAAATAAAACTTTCCATAAAGCAGAAGTAAATTTTACAACTCAATCAGTGATTATTTTCTTAGGTATACCATGCAAGTGGAAAATTTCCCTCGTAGATATATCAACAATTTGAACTGATTTATAAGTCGATTGCACATGAATAAATGTGTTTATTTTCTTAACTTATCTACCGCAACCATTATTCAATCGTTTTTTCATTTTGTCTTGGTTAAACTTGTGATAAAATCTAGGGTGATAATTTCCCTTTTCATGCGAGGCCAAAAATAATCCTTCCTTAAGACAATGATCATTTTTTTATATCGAGGGTGGGAAGCATAAGGACTCTTGTGATATTCATCTAAAATCAATTGTTTAACAAACTTTGGTTAGGAACATAAATTTGGTTCCTATAAACTAGCAAATTATCGCTATTATTACCATATCCTAGTTGTTTTTCACTGTTGTGTTCTTATTTAATTTTCTCTTGTAAAAATTGATACTCTTGGTATTTTAAGGTTGCACTTTTAATTTGATCTAAAAAATATATTTCACTTGACTAAATGAAATTTCATAAATAAAATTCAGTCTTCTACTTAGAGAATCTGCCACCCAGTTTTCTTTACCTTTCAAGTGTTTTATGTCAAAATCGAACTCACTCAAGAAATCATTCCACTGTGATAACCAAGCATTAAGTGTGGCTTGTTTGAAAAAGTAAGTCAAGCTAATATGATTATTTATTAAAATAAACTTCTTCCCTAAGAGATAATGTCGCCAGACCTTCAAGGCGTGAACCATGGTTGTTAATTCCAAGTTGTAAGTTAAGTACCTTTGCTCATGCTCCTTCAAATTTCATGACTCATAGTCTACCATCCGGTCTTCTTTCATTAACACTCCTTCTACTCCTTCCTGGCATGCGTCTATACAAACAACAAATTCCTTCTTGGTATATGCAATTCTCAAAATATAAGTTGTGGTCAATAGATGCTTTAGTTGATAAAACATATTTTGGCATTCTGGTGTCCAATTAAATGTTCTCCCCTTCTTTTATAAGGAGGTTATGGGGTAGGATACGTTTGAAAATCCAACTATAAAGCGGTAGTAGTATCTTTCTAGTCCCATAAAGGATGTAAAATATACAACATTCTTAGAAACAAGTCATTCCATAATTGTCTTTATCTTTTCCAGGTCTACGGTTATCCCTTACTGAGTGATCACATGCCCCAAATGATTTATTTGATATTTGAAGAACTCACATTTACTATATTTAGCATATAATTGATATTCCCGCAAAGTTTATAAGACTATTTTCAAATGTCTTTTCCTCCATATCCTTTGAATAAACCAAGATATCATTGATAAAGATTAACATGAACTTGTCTAGATATGGGTGAAATGTGATGTTCTTCGGGCACATAAGTGTGGTCAGCTTATTATTAAGCCCAAATGGCAGGACCACAAACTCATAGTGTCCATAATGAGTCTTAAATGCAGTTTTACAAATGTCTTCCTCTTTAATTCATATTTGATGGTATCCCGAGCGCAAATCAATTTTAGAGAATATAGCAAAACCCTTAGCTCGATCAAAAAAATCATTGATTCGAGGTGGTGGGAATTTGTTCGTGATGGTTAATTTATTCATTTGTCAATAATCAGTACATAGCCATAGGGTTCCATCTTTATTTTTAACAAAAAACACAAGAGCTCCCCATGGTGACACACTAGGACGAATGTAATTTCTGTCTAACATCTTCTGCTCATGTGATAGGGTGGCCCCTGGAATTAATTCAATTGTAAATTCAATATCTCGTTTAGGGGGCAGTCGAGAGATCTCCTCAGGAAATACATATAAAAAATTCTAAACAACAGACATATTTTCCAAAGTTTTTTTCTTTTCTTTAGAGTTAGAGTATACTACTTGAATTGCAAAAATTTCACAACCCTTCCTAATACATTTCTTCAGTTGTGAAGTTGTAATTTGTCTTAACATTGTAGGTCTTTCTATCCCTTGAATATCCTGTGTATAACATCTCTCATTAACATAGCTAATGGTTTTTTCTTTATAGTTTACAATGGACCAATGTTTTTCCAGCCAATCCATACCAATCAAAATGTCATAAGATTCTAGGGGTAAAATGTTTAGATTTTCCTCTATTGGTTGTCCTTCACGTTCTAGATGACACTTCTCAACTTTTGTTGTTACTTTCCTTTTAGCTCCAATGGTCAACTGCACCAGCCACAGATGCTTGAATTTACTAACTTGTGATTGACATTCCACTATCTTGGGGCCAATATAACTTAAACTTTCCCCGGGGTCAATTAAAATTGATACAACATGATTGCAAATTTTACCTTCAAACTTGATCATTGTGGATTGGTGGTCGACTTGTTAGTACTCCAGTGCATCATTGATCCTGGGAACACTTCTTACCACCTATTCTACAGTAGACGCTTCTTAAACATTTTATATTTATTCCATATTTTCATGGTAAGGACATTATTTGAGGTAGTGTGGTCCCCCACAACCTCAACACTATATTGGTGGTTTTTTCTTAGCTAAAATCAAATTTACTCCAAGATTGGGATTTTTGTTGGCCCTTTCCAAAAAATTTACCTTTATTCCTCTGCTAAAAATATTAGACCCAACATCCTTTGTATTATTGTTGTTCAGAGGGTACTTATACCCCTTCTTACTTGACTATGGTTTATTGTTTTCTCCCTTTTGTTTCATTTATTGATATCAAATATGCGCCTTACAAATAACTTCATCCATGGTCTTGGTTTCATAAAACTGCAAGATTTACTTCATGGATGCTATTAGACTACTTATAAAATGATGTACCTTGTCCTTTTTTTCTTGTAAGGAACATACCACAAGAAAGAGGTGAATTTTGCAAAGTACTCATCCATAGACTGCTGACCCAATCTGAGGTCATGAAATTACTTGGGTTTCTCATCATAATATCGCTTAGTAAGTATTTATTTTTGAAATGTTGCTAGAAACTATATCACATTACCCCTTGTTCATTAATTCCATGAACAACCTTGATTTATTCCCACCATAAAATTTATTTCCCATGGAGCTGATAAATTTCTAGACGAGACTTCAAATTATTGGCATATTCATAAATCTAAAAAAACTTGTTAATATTTACTAACCAATATTTTTCTCCTTCCTCAGATTCACCATCGAACGTTGGGGGTTTTGTTTTCTTAAGTTCCCCTTGAAGCTCCTTTTTTGTCTTTTCGATAGTTTATATGGTTTTCCTTCAGAAATATTTTCATATTACTCTTCCTAAGTTTCCTTACCACCTTCATATTCATTTGTAAAATGTTTCTTAGGAACACTATCCTCTCCCTTCCTATATGATTATGCTATGTTTCCATTGTTAGGATTTGGGGCTGAGGTCCTTTGATTCTTCCTATTAGTTAGTATTTTAATTATTCTTTCTTCATCACTCATCAGTTGCTCACTGTCAACCCTTATACTGGTTATTAATGCTCTTAACTACTACATTATTTCAAACAATATTGCATTTGTTGACCAAGGTTCTTCCCCTAATTGCACCCACAATTCTGGATTGGGTCCTGAGAAGGGTACATAACTTGGTCCCGTAGGCGGTGTGGTCATGTTACCAACTCCTCTTCCTTTCTAGAAAAATATGTGTAGAAAAAAATATTGATTTTGGTAATGGACGCAAGATACTGATCATGTCTGACTATATCTATCAAAATATGTGTAGAAAAAAATTCCTATGATTTTCATTAACCAAGGATTTATCAAATATATCCCCAAATTTGTGCATACGTATTTCATTACTAGTTAGCACCTAATTACCTTAATCAATTAATCCTACAATATATTAGCCAAGTACATTGCTCTAAGAATAAAATATATTCTCCCACATAATATCATATCGTAATATATAGGCTTTATTAGGGGTTAATTCACCCTAGATATGTCACTATAATGTGGCAAGAGATAGAGTGGGTTCATATTCATAGACTAAAATCATTCTTCATCAACTTAGATTTTGAAAAGGCTTATGATAAAGTAGAATGAATTTCAATTGGCTATGCTTTAGAGGATCATAACTTGATTCAATATTATAGAATATTCCAAAAATAGTATGGACACAAGTGAGGTCAAACAATTGATTTCATAATATTCATAACATTTCCAAAGCACTCTAGAATTTCCAGTTGACATAAGAATGGCCCTATGCTTCAGGCCTATGGGTTATCCTAATGTTTTTCAATCCCTTGAGATCATTTTTTTTATGAATTTATTTCTACTTCTCAACCATACCAACTTGGATGGTGTTCAGATTTCCCACTCAATTAAGCAAGGCTCTCATTTGGCCCTTGTTCTCCATGTAATGGTCACAAAATATATGGCTTACCTACTCTACCACATGACTATTAAGGGATTGTTTTAGGGCATTCCACTTCCTAAGACACATTAAGATGCAATTTCCTTTTGAAGAACCCTTTAGCTCTAAAATTTAGGCAACCAAAATACAATGTTATTGTGTTTCCCAATATGCATCTTTTGATTATATTGTAGGAAAATGTTAGTTTTGGAATAAATAATCTCAAGTATTTACATTCCTTGGCACATTTTTTTCTTTTCAAGCCTCTCCAAAAGTTGTGGGACATTATCAAAGGAGTTTTAAGGTGGAAAAATGGGTTTCTACACCTTTATCCTTGGTATTAAGATTCCAAATCTTCTCCAAAATCATTATCACTACAAGGAAAACTTAGACCCTCTAGCAGAGGCTAAAAAGGAGGTTTTTAGTGTTATCAATTGGCCAAAATTGTCAAAAAAAACTTTTTCTACAACATCCATTTATGGTTCTAGAGGTTTTGGCAGAGCTTTTAATGGAAATTCAACACAACTAAAAAAACCGGGTGGTTGGAGTTATTACGGATGTTTTTTTCCCGGTGCACTATTAAGGTTTCAACGCACCGGTGCGTGTCATCTAGACGGTAGCCCCAGGGTGGTCGAAGGTTCCTGCACTGGGCCGTACCAATTGGTCTTGGGATTTATACGGTGCCCATAGGTCGTCTCAATGCACTGGTGCGTAGAATTATAGAAATGCACCGGTGCGCAGTATCAAAAAAACGCACCGATATTTATAATTGGTATTAGTATTTGTGCGGTGCCCATACATCATACAAATGCATCGGTGCGTAGTCTCACATAAAAGCACAGGTACGCAGTATCGCACAAACGCACCGATATTTTTAATTGGTTATGGTATGTGTACGGTACCCATAGGTCATAGAAACGCGTCGGTGCGCTGCAGCATACAAACACACTGGTGTTCATTTTTTATTTTTTAGAAACATCGACATGTGACAGTGCAATTATTGTGATTTTTCTAAATTCATTATTCATCAAAAGTCGACACATCTTATAACAATATTCATATTAATTAATTTTTTATTAATGCACTTGAATGTGATGTTTGGATTAATTTGTTATATCATATCATAATTATTGTGATTTTTTAAAGTTCATTATTCATCAAAAGTTGATACATATATATCTTATAACAATATTCATATGAATTAAATTTTTATTTGTGCATTTGAGAACGACAATGGAGAACGCAATAGAGACAGTGGAGAACGCAATAGAATAAATTAAAACATATTTTATTATATATATATGAATAAGACAGTATTTGTCATACAAAATGGGACAATTATTGGTATCCCTTTGTCTTTCAATTAGGACACTATGTCCATTACATTAAACAAAATGTCCAATTTCACAGACAAATATTTCAAGAAATACAACGCCTTGCTTTGATATCCAAACATAGTGATCATTATTCTTCGCTTGAACTATTGTCACTGCTAGAGTTACTTCCATGACTTGGGTTATTTTCAAGAATTTTTTTCTCACCGTGTTGATTGTTTTTTTCTTCTTCACCTTCCATCTACAAACATAAAAATAAACTGAAATCAGTGCATATACATTGGTGAGAATAATGAAAATTGCAATATTAAATAATATACATCAATGTAAATCGAAAAGAAAAATGGTGTACCATAGCAACAATTGACTCATAAACTATACACATTTTTTCAAAACCATGTACCATGCCATCTTTCAAAATTTCATCTGTTGTCGCAGTTCCATACTTTGTTTCCTACAAGTTTATAACCCCATAACAAATCATATATTTAATATAAAAGATTTTTTTGTTCTATTAATTGTAGACGGAGCTAAGTAAAAAAAGATCGATAGATGCTTACAAATTCCACAATTAATTTCCGATATGCCAACATATACTCACAACCCATATTTAACCCAATTTCAATCAATTCATCTGATGGTTCTTCTTTGTATGTTAGCACCTGTTTGAAGACATTCAATGATGATTTTTGTAAAACAACTTAAAAAATACAAAAATGACATCTAGTTAAGTTGTTATAAGGAAGTAACAATTACTCACAAACTTAGATATCAACCCTTTTCTTCCTTGTCGTCCTGTTTTATGTGATGAATGGGTTCCATTTTCTTTTCTTTTCTTTGCTGCAAGAAAATTCTTGAAAATTAATATTTAATGCTAAATTGTTTATTTATTGTACCTAATGATCGAAAAACTCAATGATTACCTATTACATTTGAAGCACGTTGTTGTTGAGATGTCTCCTCCTGTGATGCAATTTTGTCCATTTCTTTGACCATCTCCTTGTACACCTTTTTGGACATTCCTACTGGCATATTTTTGATATCATATCGTTCATCTTTTGAGATTTCCATAATCTTCCTGAAAATGTAACATGACAATAAACTATTTAATTTTTATTTTGATATATGAAAAGTAAATATAACAAAAGTGATATTTATAAATAATTCTAGACAAACATTTGAAGGAATATTACTTTTTCATTCCTTATTTTTTGTTGTTGTACGTTTTTGTTATTAAAAGTCTGACATGTCTCATTGACCAATTCTCTGGAAACTCTTCTTGTAGTTTAGATAAAATTTGGTTGTTGGAATCATTGGATTGGTTTTTGTGTTGTAAGTGGAAAGAACGTCTATACATTCATTCCACTAAATCCCTTAAACTTTTGTAAAAGTTTTTCCCCATTTCGTAAACCTCTAGAACCACTCTAGACGAGCTAAGGAGAAATTCATTTTCATTTGCATGTTCTATTTTTTTTTCTTTTCTTAGAACAACATTCATTTTCTGAGTTGTTGATCCCTGTAGAACATTAAAAAGATGTGAATTAATAGACTGTTTGACAAATGTTTTTTTTTTTTTTTTTTGCTCGTTTAGACTAATCCTAATCTTCCCATTTTTTTCTCCTTCCATTCCACCCATGGGTTTCGAACCGGTGACCTTACAGAACGGAGTGCCTTAACAGTGCACCCCATCACCGACTGTTCTACACCACATGGGCTGACTGTTTGACAAATGTTATCTAATTATTTTAAGTATATTATTAATGAAAATTAAAAAAAGAAACTCATATTAAAAGGCTGGATCGATAGTATCTTTTCATTCACTTGATTCATCATTTTTCAATTTTTCCATCAAGCTTTTATTATCTTCTGGTCCTAGATCAGAAATAATCTTATCAAGCTTCGTCATTTTGTGGCTTTGCATGATACACAGTAAACAATACATATTAGTTAAACATACATATAGTTCAAAAATAATAACTTTTGTAAAGAATTTACAAAAAACTTGCCTTTTTTGTTTTTCTTGATGTGTTATCAATATTTTTGTTAGTTGATCTCTTGTCAGTCATTTATTTATCAATCTGAAACTTGCACCATAGAATTCATTAATATATTTATAAATAATTTGTCAACTTTTCAGGTAAAAAATAAATCTCAAGAAACCGGTGCGTCTTTCATGTTGTACACACCGAAATCGGTGCGTGGGGGTATTATAAACACACTGCACAAAAAGTATAATAGATCGTACGGTGTGTGGGGGTATTATAAACGCACCGCACAAATAGTATAATAGATCGTACGATGCGTGGGGTATTATAAACGCACCGCACAAACAATGTAATAGACCGTACGGTGCTATCCTTGTAACATAGAGCACCGGTGCCCTATTTTAGATATGGCGCACTGATTTTAAAAAAATTGTTTTTAAATTTTTTATTACACAGTACTTGCACGGTGCGTTGTATAATACAGTGCACCAATGAGCTCGGTTACGTAGGACGCACCGATTAAGAAGGAAAAAACAAAACAAAACAAAATTCCATTTTTTTCAAAAAATCATGCAAGGGGCAACATGGATTGGGATCCAACTATGCAATTCATCCCGTGGATTGGATGTCAATATAAAATAAAAATTCCTAGTTATGAAATCGTAGAAATAGGGAAAAGAAAAGGCAAAAAATAAAAAAATAAAAAATAAAAAAATGGTGTAGGGTAAAAATGGATAAAAATGTAGAAAAGTAAAAAAAAAAAATCAAATTTAATCACGAGATCGTTTGAAATTCTATGCTACAGTGTTTGAATCACTAGAGGTTTTGATTCTGATTGTCTGAATACTTCTGTTCAAACGTATTTCGCTGCTCCACAGTGCTCTCGTGCTCTCTTGCTCCAGGTATGTCTCCTGCAAATCTCTGGTTGAAAATTTTAGCAAAAATAGTGAAATGTTGAAAATTGTTTAGTATTTAAAGAATTGTTTTATGAAATTAGATTTTCGAAAATATTTTTCTGACCATTTTTTAATTTGCCGCCTTTTTTTCACTTAAAGAAAATAGAGGTGCACTTTTTTTATTTGCGTTTATTCGTCGTCGATGCATCACTTAATAGCACTACACTAGTGCGTCCACTGGTAACACGAAACTAGTGTGTAGTAACTAAAACGCACCGGTGTGTAGTAAATAGAACGCACCGGTGTGTAGTAACTAGAACGCACCGGTGCGGTTATCTATACATTAGCACGGATTTGCGGTTGAGGCATTGAAATTACTTTTACATGTGTAAACTGAAATTAGACATGTTGGAAATGTACATTTTGCTGTGAAAATCTTTGAGCCATTTTTTTTCAAAACTACACCTCTTCTTATTTCAGAAAAAAAAAGAAACTTGAACCTTTCCATAACCTGCAACAAGAAAAGGTGCCCCATGATTTTCTTGTTGACCCATGATCTGCTTGCTCATTTGTAAGTTCATCCTCCATCTTGGCATCCAATTTCCTCTTTTCTCCTTTGTTCTTTCTATCTTGATCTTATCAAAATTTATACAAACTCTATTTTACGAGAAACTGATCTTGAATGTTCTGGGAGCAATGACAACGAGTCCTTCATTCTGCATTTGTTAGCAAAAGAAGACCGATTTTCGACTAGACGATGCAGTTATTACACGTGGAGGCAATGGTTTCCCGTAGAAAATGAGTATAGGGTTGAGCAGAGGAAAGACATTGCAAAATGGGCTATTACATTATCTTTTCCAATGGGAAACCGATTTGTAGGTGGAAATATGGTAGCTGTAGGTATTTATGTTTTTCTTCCCACAGAAATGGTCACTGGATTTCCATTTATAATACAAGCATACTTTTTACTAGTTTCATCCAAAGAGAGCATCATTTTCAATAACAAATGGAACCAGGGAATCCTTAAGTGTATCCTGTTCACATTTTGTTCTTTGATAAGTGCTAATTCACCTATAATTTCAAAAATTTGGATTTTTGGGTACCTTCAATATTCCTCGTTATCCACAGGACCACAGCTTAGAGAAGTTAGATATGCCATTCAGGTTCAATTGAAAGTCGAATATGTGATTTTATAAGACGTCAGCTTTGCCAGTAAAATTTTATGCAGTAAGCCAACCGAAGCTCAGAAAATACTCCCAGCTGCTTTTAAATGCATTCTGTAGAATCTTTCCCTTCATGGGACCTACCATCCCGATCAACAACGTCAATTGATCTTTCTCTTTTGTCCTTAAGGGAATGAGAATCCTTCCCTTCATGGTGCCTCTTGGCTTTATCGACTACCTCGATTGATCTTTCTCTACTGTCCAATATTTCCCTGCCATCCTTGTAAGAATGGGAATGTTACCTTCATGTGATCTCTTAGTTGGTTCAAGAGGCTCAATTGATCTCTCTCTGACATCCCTTAGCAAATAGGACTCCTTGCTTTCGAAGGACCATTTCACCTTGCTAGTTGGTAGAGCGTCGATAGGTATTTCTCTGCCATCAACTCTAATCTCCCTTTCTCCATCATGGGACCTCTTAACCCTATCGCCATCCTCAACCGAATGCTCTCTGCCAGCCTCAACCGAGCTTTCTCGACCGCCCTTCTCATATTTTTCATAAATCTTTTCTCCTTTTGTACTTTGTCGAGCTCTATAGCCATCTACATCCCTGTAAGCGTCTTTGTCTGTCTTTCTGTTTGAATCACTCATTTTCTCTGCTATAAAATTCTCAGCCGAAATTCTAACTCTCGTCTTTTCAAACCCTCATCTCCTCAGAAAAACTCTTGCCCGCGATTCGAACCCTCCGCTGCTCTAATACTGCACTTTACATAATAACCTTGTTCCAGTGCGCGGGGTTTTATAGGCGCACCGGTGCGGTTTCGTAAGATCGAGGCTTATGTTTTGGCGCGATGTCTTATGATGCACCGGTGCGGAAGAGTTGTGAAGCACTGGTGCATCTTAGTACTAAGACGCACCGATGCGCGTTATGATGATAAGCGCACCGGACGAAAAACCAGGAATCTCCGGTAGAAATGGTGTACTATATAGAGTTCTTTTTTTTGTATGTAAGATCATAATAAAATAATGATAATTCGAAAGTGCATGAATTTTTTTGCATTATTTTCTAAACTTTATTATGTTACAAAAATTCATATTATTCTAGATTTATTATTTTACAATTATTTACAAATTTACAAATTTTAATAAAATTATTTCACATTAATACAATTAAAATTTTACAAATGTTTTACACACAATAACAATTACAATTACAATTTTACAATTTCACATACAATTATGATTAGAATTACAATTACAATTTTAATTTTACATACAATTACACTTACAATTAAAATTTTACAATTACAATCATTTCATAGTAATACAATTAAAATTTTACAAATATTTTACATACAATTAGAATTAGATTTAGAATTACATTTACAATTACAATTACAATTTTACAAATATTTTACATACAATTACAATTTTAAAATTTTACATACAATTAGAATCACAATTACAATTTTACAATTTGTCATATATACAATTACAATTACAATCATTTCACAATAAATTAAATATTACAATTACAATTAAAATTTTACATTAAATATCTTACATACAATTATAGTTAAAATTATAATTACAAATACAAATACAATTTTACAATTTTACATACAATTAAAATTTAAAATTCAATTACAATCACGACATAATATTTAATAAATATCATGGTCATTTAATATTAAATTAATTAATAAACATCACGATCATGATAACCATCGTACAAACATCATATTCGACTAAAAAACACATTCAAATTCGCTAACATCATCATGATCATGATCATCTAACAAAACACAATTAGCATTGTATAATATAATCACAACACAAACATCAAGTATACATCTCATGTCAAATAACTCATGCTATCACATACACATCTATCTGCAAGCTGTGCATTGAATGAACATATCTAACATGACCTAACAATATACACATCATGATGATCACCAACATGTAAATTAAGTACAAATGCAACATTAACATAAAATACATGGACCATCTATATATATATATATATATATATATATAAAATTGAATAATGTTAAAAATATACAACTGTAATATAAATGTTATGGATCAGCTAGTGGTACAACATGACTAGCAGTACTAGTCGAGGCCTGCTCAGTCAATGGTGTAGTGATGCTTGCTCAGTCAATGGTGCAGCCTCAACAGTCGATGGTCCAGCCTACTCATGATCGTGAGTACTGATGGATGCTGCAGGCTACTCATTGGACGTGGTCGATGGTCCAGCCTCACCTCTATGATGACTACTGCTAGATTCTAGTGGAGGCTTCTCATATGGCACAATGCGAGATGAACGATCATGAGATGATGAATCCCTTCTCACAGACTGTCGATCATGTGTTACATCTCGACCACGCCTATAATGTGCAACAATCCTTCTCATTTGCGTAACTAAGGTCGTAGCTCCTACGACATGCCGCATCAGGCTATACATGTCACGCGGCATGCCTCTCCACATCTGTAATAGCCTACCATCAACATGTATGTCTCTGTAATGAGTGGGCCTAATGTCCGCCTCAACAATCAATGCAGTGAGTTGGTCGCCCAACTCCATCCTATATCTAGTATCAAGTTGACCGCGCCTAGCAAAAGGTGGTACCGGCACACCAGCAGGAGCAAGTCTCTTTGCACCGCCCTCTTGATGATCCTCGGCATCTGGCATGCCCTGATCATCATGAGGATCCACACCTAGATCATCTGGTGGTGCTGGCAAGTCGTCGTCATCAAAAGAGCCAATGTCTGCAAAATATATACAAGTACACAACAATAATTAGACCATTTCATTACACAATTTAATAAAAACAAGTTAAAGAACATGTTAGAACAAATTTAAATAAAACAGTAATATTACCTCTATCATCTAGTGGCTCATCATCTATGAAGAGGATGTTGGCACACCCTCGCCAATCCAATTCAGCATAAGGACAAGGGACCATAATGAAGGGATGCAGCTCATCAACACTACCTAGCAACTTCAGTGCATCATGTGATATCCTCGCTGGAAACATAGTCTCGCCCGTCTTGGGCATCATCTGCCCCCACATGTGCATCTGTGCCTCGAACATCGGCCTACGAGGTTGTCGAACAAAAGTAGGCTTCGTCTATGGAAACCTCTCAAAAAATAAACAAAAAATCTCTGAAGCAAAAGGGAAGTTGACCCTCCCTTGTGCATGAGCACGACATCTATCTAAGGTTGTACATAACTACCGCAAAAAATGGCAGACCACTTGACAAGTCGTGGCTCCTGTACTAAAGAATCAACATAATTAGAAGCGAGCAACTAATTCATTGCCCATCACTAGTGTTGTGTGAAATGGTCGAAATGAGAAGTGAGAGGCACTGCACCTCCTCACTACTAAATGCACCAATACATAATTGACCTCCAGCGACCAGAAAATCTGCAAGAGACAGTACTGATGCTCCAATGTATCTTTGGGAGTACACTAACTGACTCCCTACTACACAACTAGCTGGAACCTCTGGGAACAAGGTAAAATCCACCCCTCTCCTCGATAGCCCTGTAATGAAATATATATCATCCTTAGTGGGTGTGTACCACTGGTTAGGACCAACCTGGAAAGACTATCGGTCGGCATTCCACCTACGGATAAGATGTCTCAAAAACATACCATGGGCCTTTAGGGAAGTAGCCTCCTCATAGAACTTGAGGAGGCATACCTGCCTTAGGAGCAGCTGGGTAGCTGCTGTAATAGGGTGAGGGTACGCATCTCTCTCCCTCTCTCGTGCCTCCCACAGGCGAACTATGTCATACTGCTCCACCTGTTATCGTTGTTGTTCCCCCTCTTCTCTCTGAATGATTGACATATTAAATAAATTTTTTTTTAATTAAATGAGACATGTATTTAGGAATATACATATATAATTTTTTTTGGAGAAAAAAAAACAAACTAGTCGGTGCGCCATAAAAAACAGCCATGCACCGGTTTCGGTGTGTTGTTTGCTTGTCGCACACTGAGGGCAGTGCCCCAGATGACATTCAATGCACCGTATGAGGTGCACCTTAAAATTTTCAAAGCACCGTTGACTATGTATGGTGTCGGGAGTGCGGTGTGTTGACTAAAATCTACGCCCCGGCACGTATAGTTGTATCAGCGCACCGACTTCCTGACTAATTACATAGTCAATAGTGCGGTCTTTTACCAGGTTGCACCGTTGACCATGTCGGAATGCTAAATGCGGTGCGCTGACAAAAACCGAGGCGTATATTTCCGTCAGCGCACCGCATTGCCGCTATTCTACATGGTTAATGGTGTGGCCGGCTAAAAGACCGCACCACACTTTTTTTTTAATTTTAAAATAACGCGATGCGCCTTTCGGTACCACCCCGGAAACGGTGCAGATACTGTTAGCACCACTTACCGGTGCAAGCCGAACGGCTCGTGTGCACCACGCGACAGAAATAAATAAATAAATAAATAAACAATAATAATAATAATAATAAATTAAAATTAAAATTAAAAAAAAATATATATATATATATATATTTTAAATGGTTAATTTTAAGGTTATTTGAAATTATAATCTGCTAAAAAGCTTAATTATGGAAAAACAAGAAAAATACCTGTACATTTCACCGTCGAGGAGGCATATTGGCTGTAGAATTTGCAAAAGAAAAAATTCCCACCGTTTTGTAAAATGCAAGCTGGAGATTGGTGGGCAATGCACAGCAGTAGTGCGTGCAATGGGTGCAATGGGAGCACTGATGTCAGGGCGGATCAAACAAGAATAAATTGCACCGGTGCTTGAGAGCTTTGGAGCACTGAGAAAAGTGAAAATGCGATTTTTTAGCCGTAATTTTTTTTGTTTTATTTAACCATGTTCTGGTGCGCGGGGTTTTATAGGCGCATCGGTGCTGTGCCTTACGACCACATTGGGCAGTTCCTATTTTGGCGCAGTGTTTTATAATGCACCGATGCGGTTTCTTAATACCGCACCGGGCGGTTTCTGTTTTGGCACAGTGTTTTATGATGCACCGGTGCGAAAGACTTGTAAAGCACCAGTGCTTTACAGTAATACGACGCACTAGGAGGGTGTGTACGGAGCTCACGATGTCCGGTGTGCCAATGTTTTGTGCACACCGGTGCTTTCTATTGTCGAGTGCACCGGTGCGGTTTTGGATGATAAGCACACTGAGCGGAAAACATCCACAAAACCCTCTGCCCGCCAACCTCCTCTAGTAACCTCCGCTAGAAACGGATGTATGGGATATTTTTATAAGGGGTTCCTCAAAAACATCCGCTAAAGGGTATTTTCCTTGTAGTGTATTGAAACTCTTGTCTATCAATAATCATGTCTTCTCCCTTACCAAGTGGCTAGAGAAGCTCTTATGAGACTTCTAATGGGTTAAGCTATAGGGAAAAGTTGTTTTCAAAAGGCTAATTATGCTATGTTGAGGTTTGAAGAACTAGGAAGGAGTAATATGATCATCTTTATTAAGCAAGCTTAGGTTTTACATATTAAGTGGGGTATCTAAGTAATGGAATTCTAAGAAATCTAGAAGTTTATATTGTGTAATATTATTCTTGAAGGATCCCTATTGGGTTATAAATCCTAGTCAAATATCAACTTCCAAAACCAATTTCTTACTCCTACAAAATTTCATATCTAGTGCATGTGTATGACCCAAAGCATTTGAAAATCACAAGAGGCCATTAAAATATTTATTTTTTGGTAAGGTCATTCTTGTACACTAGGTTAGCTACGGTCAATGAATATTTCATTTGGTTGTCGCCCTTTATTCTTTTTCAGGGAAAACCATTACAAGAGTCCTCTTAGTTCTTAGTTTATTGATTATTTTAGAAGGGTATATCCTAGGCTAGATGTCATTATGACAACCGGCTCATTTCTAGAATCCATGGACAAGATTCAAGGTCGAATTCATGCTTGTGAGATATAGTAAAGCTATCATTGAAAAAGTGTAGGACCCTGTTACTAACTTCATGATGCACAAATTGTACATTGGTATCTCAAAAACATGGTAGGAGAATTGGAAGTGGAATTAATTTAATCCTTTTAAGAAGTGTAACAGTGCAAATGGGTACATATAACTTATGGTTTGACCTAGGGTTTCCAAGATTAATATGATTTAATGGACGCAATTTATACCCTCGAAGTGGATAATTAGGCTACATTTAATATGAAAATGCTTCAGTCATCCTAATAATGTTTTCTATACTTGGATTTATTGAATGAGGTGAGGAAATTTTTCCTCTCTATTTCCATGGAGTACTATTTAGCTTGGCCTATAATTGGTTCGTACAGTCCAATGTACTGAAGGTCATGTTGTATTTCTCTTATTGTTATATACCTATTTTGTAAATTGTGTCCTCTGTTAACTTTGGATGAACATTTGATGCTAAATCCTTTATGGAAGTTAGAACCTACTCCTCTTCTTTATCCAACATGGAAGGCTAATAGAGTGTTAGATTTTTCACATTCACTACTGAGTATATATGCATGTATGGCTGGTAGACTATGTATGTAGGCCCTATCTTCCACCTTTTCCAATATCTGAAAGGGACCATAACATAGATCCTCGATTTACTTACTAGGATCTTGTAGCCTTTCCTTATTGAGTTATAACCATATTTTGTTTTTTTCTTTGTTGAACATGCATGGCATTATAGTTTCCCTGTGATGTCTTCAATTTCTCATATACTTGTAAAAGGATATGCCTAATCTTCTCAACATTTTTTTCTACTTGTAATGCATCTCTTGTGAGCTCCTCCCTCACTCCTTGTTGTCCATATTAAACATTCAAGGGTGAAGGTGACAAATACCCCAAGCAAGTATCAAAATGGGACTTACTAGTAGAATTGTGGACTGATTTGTTATTTTTTTTATATATAAATTATATTTTCATTCCAGGCCTTCAAATGCTTCTAATTGTATCCTCCCAAAAGCTCTACCAAATTCCTATTGACTACTTCTATCTACCCATCTATTTTTGGATGGACTATTGTTTACCTATTCAACTTCGTGTCTATATTCTCCCACATTATAGTAAAAAATTCTCTTAGAAATCTATTATCCTTATCTGGAATTTTGTTCCTTGGTATCCCAAAGTGCATCCAAACTTATTCAAAGAACAAGTTTGCTACTTCTTTCCCATTGATGGTATTTCTATAGAACATGGGAACACACATCTTGTTGAACATGCCAACTACCATAAATAACTAGTGATGTCCTTTCCTGGTTGTTGGTAAAGCTCCTACAAAATCCATGGAAATGTTTTACTAATGATGAGTGGGTATAGGTAACGGATGGTATAGACCCTACTACTTGTTATAGAGCTAACTATGACAACAAAGTATAATGTTGTAGAGAACATTGCTACATATTCTTGCATTATGGACTAGTACACATACATTTTTAAGTTAAAACATACTTCCCAATGTGAAAGTGTCCTACAACCTTATAGGTGTGAGCCTTTATAATCAACTACAAACACTTTCCTTTAGGAACATAAATCTTGTCCAACTTATATAGCAACCCATTCTAGAAGTTATAGTTTATTGTGCCATCACCATCGTCCACATGACTTGATATTGATTAGATCATTATATTTTTTTCATCCATATCAATGCTTTTAAAGTAAAAAAAAAAATGGAGGAATCAACTCACAAGACCACTTGTATCGATAGGACCTAGTTTGGAAAATTAGTGTTTGAAATCTTCAAGGAGTAGTTTGAGGCATTAAACGAAAATTTTTAGGGTGTAAAAAACTGTCACGTTAGTGCCATGCTATTTTTTCCTATTCTACGCACAAATTCATTTCCAATGGTGTAATATTTGCCTTAATTGAATTGTGTATGCAAAATTTATGTCACTCAGAAGTTGAACTTCCTATTTTGACCACCATAATTTGAGAGGATGCCACACCAACACCCATTAATCATGGAAAATAGGATGCCACACCAGCCCCCATTAATCATGGAAAAGGGGCTAGCCATGTGATCATGATGAATAAAAATATAGAATATTCCATATTACAACTCTAGTTAAGAGTTGGAGTCAAACCTAACCATTAGTAGGTTATCAAGTTGTGTTATAATCGAGCCACTAGGAGGAAAAAGGGTTCCATTCTTTTCGAGTGTATTTTGTTCCATAGATGAGCAGAGTAGTCAAGCAGTATAGTGAGAGAGAACACAAAGAGGATGTGTGCATTGTAATATCCCATGGGCCACAGGCTTGACATATTTGTACTTTCACACATTTTGTATTTAGAGAAAGAGAGTAGAGCGACCTCGCCTTCCAGCTAGGTTTTCTCTCGAAAGGGTAATTATGAATCAACCCGCATGGGCTTTCCCAACACAACATCCCCAACCTTGTCATACCTCTGGTGGTGATATAATATTTGAAACCCTTGTTAAGTCTTTGGTCCTTGAAATTTGTCTCTTAATGAACACAATCATGCATAGTTTCCACAGGTCTGAGCCATCACTTGCACTCGAAATCCATTGGCAATATGCAACATGAAAACAACTATTCCACAACACACAAAGCCAGAAATAACCACCATCCATCTGCTTATATTTTCTCCTAAGAGACTACAAGTTGAATTCTATAAAGGAGATAGAGTATGTACACTTCTATAAACTTTAAATATAAAATACAATATTTAAAAAACATTTTTTTTTCAAATATTATTTTTATATATATAATTGATATAAATTTTATTGTGCCCAAAGGCGCTCTACAACCCAATATGGGGTAGATGTTGTCACATAAATTTACATTAAAAATTAATAAAACAATACTTACAATAACAAATTTAAAAAATTATTAATAACCAAAAAAAACATCAATGTCAAATGTCGACAAGAAGTAAAACACTTCAATTTCCATCTTAATTTTACATCCACTTTATAGAGCGATAAAATAATTGAAAGTAAAGAAAAAATTTTACTTTCTAATATTAAAGATATATGTAATCTCTTCACTACTTAATATGGGGTTCACATATACCATGTAAAAACAATGTATTTGATATTACATGATATGTAATTCATTCTACATTTAGTTGACATGTAACAATTAAAACAAAACAAAAAATATTGTTAGTCATAAATAAAATATTTCAATGTTCATACTAAACAATATAGTTTATATCAAATTTATATAACAAAAAACAAAATAAATTAAATTATATATATATATATATATATATATATATATATATATATATATATATATTTTTTTTTTTTTTTTTTTTTTTTTTTTTTTTTTGTGGTTATATATATATATATATATATATATATAAATTTATTTTGTTTTTTTGTTATATTTTTTCATATATATATTAATTTTTTAATTTAATTTATTTATTTTTTATTGTAAGGGATATGTGTAATTTATTTCATTATTAATATGGAGTTGATATATAACATTAAAAAATATTATGAACGAAACATAAGTTATATATATATATATAGAGAGAGAGAGAGAGAGAGACCTATGAATGTATATTTTCTGTTTCCAAATATGATTGGAGCATGTATTCACATTTTAATGTGTAAAATGGATAAAAATGTAAATATAAAGAGAGGTAATTTGTATTCCTTTAGCAAGTGTTTTAGGGAGATTTGTAATTCATTCATATATTTTTAATATGGAATTGATATGTAATAGTTTGCTTTTATATATATATATATATATATAGAGAGAGAGAGAGAGAGAGAGAGAGAGAGAGAGAGAGAGATGTGTAACATTTAAAAAAAAATGTAACAAAAAATAATTATATATAGAAAATAAGATAGCTCTATGAATATATGTTGTCTACTTCTAAATATGATTGGAACATGCATTAAAATTTTAATATGTGAAATATAAATCATAAATAAAATATTACAATGTAATGTATATATAAAGCAAGATATTTCTTATTTCATTAATAGTTTCATTAAGGAGATTTTTAATTATTCATTTTTAATATAGAGTTGACATGTAACATTTTAAATATTAATAACAAAATCATATATATATATATAACAAAAATAAGTTTTTATATAAAAGTGTCCTAAGGATATATGTTTTCTTTTAAATATGAGTCAGGCATATATTCACATTTTAATGTGTATAATATGAATCATGAATAAAATATTGATAAAAATATTTATAACAAAAATCATTTTTAATATATAGAGAGTCCTATGAACATATGTTTTCTACTTCCAAATATATTTGGGTCGTATATTCACATTTTAATGTGTAGAATGTAAATCATAAATAAAATCTCTCTCTCTCTCTCTCTCTCTCTCTCTCTCTCTCTCTCTCTCTCTCTATATATATATATATATATATATATATATATATATATATATTTCAAAAGAAAAAAAGTTGGATTTATATTAATGAAAGATAGATCTAGTACATATAGTCAGTGTGTGGATCATATACACCTATATGTGATTGCATAACAAACTCAGAGTCTTACCAAACAATCCATATGTGTGTGTGTGTGTGTGTGTTTGTGTGTGCGCGCTCACGCGTGTGTGTGTCCAAACATAATGCAAATGCTTCATATCAGAGATTCTTAAAAAGATTACCAAGGAAAGAAACATAAATTATAAAACATAGATACAATCATATGCCATGGAAGATGGAGCAGACCCTCCTTCCGAGTGATATTGTGATCTATGTACATGTACCTCATGACCCCAAATACACCACTAAGACCCTCCATAGAGAAAGTGCTTGCCACCATGTTAGATTGACAATATATGTGGCAAGAAAAAATACCCGGGAAAATCCCCATGAGTTGTTTGATGCGGTCGGTCCATCTAAATAAGAAATGGGGGTCAGCAATTGTGTGTCCTTTTATTCACCTACTTTTCTTTTAAAAACCAAAGTAATCCCCATAATGCTAATATTTCCGCCCTAGTGTTGGTACCTAGGCCTCCATTCTAGGAGAGTTTGTAATTTTTCCTTTCATTTATTCTAAGCCAGGCGTCGTATCCACATATTCCATGTCACTCCATCAATTAGACCTGCAGGGAAACAAATAACAGGTGGACAATGACAGTAGGATAAATATTTGATAAAGCCAACATTTCTGGAGGGTGATGTCTTCCAAGTTATGATCATGTAGGCTGCGACATATCTTGTGTGTGTTTATCAACACACCTTCGAATAAACAGTGGTTTCGAGCACTCCAAATCTCCCAGAATATGAAAAATGGATATCTTTATAATCACTATATCTCGAATCCCATTTGGTGATACACTGCTCGATTTTGTCTGCGCACTTGTCCATAATATGTAAATCATGTGTAATACACCGCCATATAAGTTTGGTAGTGGGACATAGAACGAAAATATGTATGCAGGATTTCATATCATTTCTATAGAGAATACATTGTCTTTGTCCCGAGTATCCTTGTTTCAGGAGATTATCCCATGTTAGTATTTTATTCTTCCATGCCAGCCAAATAAACAAAATGATCTTGAGCGGGATGTTCCATTTCCATATTTTTTGGAACCATGATGGATTCTGCAAATCATATGTTTGCGACATGTATAAACGATATGATTTTTCGACTATTATTGAATGCTTTTGAAGTCTCCTCCAGGTGAGATGGTCTCCCTGTGTGTTGTAACAGATGCCAGCCATATGGAGGATATTTATATAACCATTTCATTCATCGACACATTGTCCTTCTAGTCGCAACTCTTCCACCTCTTTCCATATTGGGCATCCTGCTTTCCATTGTCGGATGACTTGATATAAAAATAAATATCCTCTAGAGTGGATGATATCCAATATGTGTCTATTTAGCAGTGCATCCTAGTTAACGCCTTTGATATAGTCAGACCTGATCAATATCTTGTGTCCATTACCAAAATCCCATATCATTCTCATCCGGAATGAGTACAACACTTTAGTGAAGCTCCTCCATATACAAGACCCCTTTACTCTAGAGAGGTTATTATCTCTATACAAAGTTCCATTAACAACTCCCTTCATATATTTACGTTGGAATATATCCTTCCAAATTCCTTGTCCAGTTAGAGCTCTCCAGAAATATTTGATCAATAAAGTGTTGACAAATACCTTATGGTCCAATAAACCCCATCCACCATATTCCTTCGGTTTAGTCGAAGCATCCCATCTACATAGATGGAATTTAGTGTTCTCTCTCATGCCAGACCAGAGAGACCTAGTAAGGATAACTCTGATCTTGGATGTGATAGTAGATGACATCATAAATAAATGTGCCCAATATGCAATAATTTGTTGTATTACATCATGTATAGGAATATAGTAGTCTCCCATTGTTAGCCATCTATATGACCATGTGTTCGATATCTTTTTGTATTTGTCCACCATCCAAAGCTAATCAATATTCTTGTATTTATTGGGATTGAGTCTAAAACCCATACGTAAGATTTGTGGCAAGAGGAGCAATTCTCACACCAAAAATTCCAACTATAATCTCTATATCCATCATGTCACCATAAGAAAATATTAGAATAGATTTGTTTCCATTTTCTATTAGTCTTGAGGCTGCACCATAACGTAAAAATATATAGTGTAGGGTAGACCATTTGTATCTATAAATAACACCAAATGTAAGGATATAATTAACAAAAAATAAATGAGTGATATTCACATGAGGAGATATGCATACACCCTAAAAGAGACCTCGAGACTTAACATCTTTGATCTTCAAGCTAAGTCAATCCATGACAACAATGAAAAGTAAATGGGAAAGAGAGCACCCCTATTGAAGTCCTCTACCTACCCAGAAGAATCCAGTGGGAAATCCGTTGATCAAAACAACAGAACAACATAACAAACAAAAGATATGCATGCCATAATCCACTCTAGATTGTGTGGATGAAGACCAATCTTGTTAAGAATGAGTCAGATGTACGACCAATCCACACTATTATTGGCCTTTGTAAATCCACTTTCATAACAATAGCCTCCTTTTTTGTATGAATATTATGAATGCATTCCTATGCAGTGGCAATGGTGCCATGGGTCAAACCATTGTTTAAAAAACCAAATTTCTCCCAGGATATGTGTGCAAAGAGGACATTAGTGATACGTCTCAAAATCACCTTTGAAACCAACTTGTAAGTGATGTTGCAGAGGGATATTGGTTGGAAATCCCTAAATTTATTAGGAGAAGAATATTTCATAATAATATCTATAAAGGTAGAATTTATAACACCAGATATATTTCCCAGAATCGTGGAATCTTCCACAATTTTTAATAGAATTTGTCCCATCAATTCAAAGAAATGAATAAAGAGATCCACAGTCCAGCCATAAGGGCCCGGGCATTTGTCTTTAGAAAATTATTTAAGAACCTATCAAATTTCTTCCAATTGAACATGGTGAAAAAGGGCTTCGTTATATGCTTCATCGAACATGTTTGGGTAATGTTCCAAATCTCATATCTGATCCATATAGTCCACACTTGATATGGTATCATAAAACTCCTCAAAGTATGTTACAACCTAGTTTTGGATCTCTGAGGTGGTATATTTAGTCTCCCCGTTAGAATTTTCAATGTGCGAGATAACATTTATGTGCTTTTTGTGTTTACCATAATGAAGAAAAAAACGAGTGCTACGGTCCCCCTCTCACAACCATAAGTAGCATCTTGAATCTTAAGAATCTTATTCTTTCTATCTTCCAGGGATTTTAATAATTCCAAATCCTAATGTGTTGGATTGTTCATTTCCATGGATCAGCCAAAACAGGATATATCCCTGGTAAACTGCTGCAATTCCAAAATCAACAACTACTTTTCATTCTCTCCCAAGTTCTAGTCCCGCTTTTTAATAAATTGAGATTTTGAGTAAGGGATTGCATGGAAGTGGCCTCTTGTGTCTGTGCTATCTCGACCCATGCTGAAGTGACCAGAACATTAAAATATTTATCATCCAACCAAACCCTGTTCAATTTGAAAGGGATCCCTCAACGAATATCTTCCGTCCTCCATTGTAAAATAATGGGAAAGTGATCAAATAGATATTTATTTTGTATGCATGACTTCATATTTCCCAGAGTCTTTACCAAGTTATCATGGACGAGGAAACGATCTAAATTTTTCCCGATATGTTCATCACCATCCCTGTGATTATTCCAAGTGGGGGAAGTGGAAAGGGACATATATCGACCAAGTGATGATCTGCAAAAATATTATACAACCCATCGGCCAAAGGGTCCAGTCAACAGTGAGTGCCCCATGATTCCTATGTCGATAATGTAGCATTAAAATCACTCTCCATGATAAGGCCTCCAATCTTGAGCAAGTCACATTGTTTCATACGGTCCCAGAATAAAACATGATCTCTACAAGGCGTGTATAGATTAAGCATATGAACGCGACTAGGTAACCACCTAAAATGGGCAGTCAAAATAATTTTCGCAAAGAGACTGAAATCACACAAGTATTCCCACTAGGGATCCCACATGGCGATAAGGTCTCCATACATACCAGAATAGCTCACACCCACGACATGTCAATTAGGACATAAAGAGCGAAAGTATGAAATTGCTTGAGAATATTCAACAAGGGTTTCTTGTATGAGAATGATGAAAGGAAAAATATTCTTAATCAAGTGAAATAAACCCAATTGATTCAAGTGGTCCCCTAGACCACAGAGGTTTAGAGAAAGAATGTTCATCATGAGGCACCATTAACGGGCGTGAGTGATCTTAGGGCACAAGTGTCAGATGTAGATATAATAGGGGCATCTCTCAATCGATTTGAATCCCCAAATAGAATAGTTTTTTATGCAAGACGACACCAAAAATGTTGACTGCATTTTCTCCCCTTCTTACAAACAATGATGTTTAATGTGGATCCATAAATTATGATAGGGGATGAGGGAGGATCATGACCTTTGTGTATGGTCAATGCCTTCAAATCCATGATAGGATTGAGTAAGAGGAAATCAATGTTTCTATCCAATGAATTGTGGGGATAAGAGACAAAATCTGGATCCTCAGGGTAAGGTGGGGGAGGGGAAATGGTAGGTTCCAAAGGGGCATCAAGGGAGAAATGAAAAGTCCATTTGATACCAAGGGGGGATATTTAAGAGGGCCTGCATATTAGGGTTGTTTGAAGGGGAAACAACATGAGAGGAGGGAAGATCCTGTGGGGGAGAAGGGTCAGTCCTCAAAGCCATTGGATGGGTAGACTTGTCAGCCCCCATAGGTATAGGAGGAGTCTCATCCCATTCAGGAGCATCAAGGAGACAATAGGGGATAAATACAGAGACGTATGATTAGGAGAGGAGGATGAAAGAAATAGCAAAGAAGGATCAACCGAGACAAATGAAGTACCTTTTTTAGATGAGCCGAGGCAATGTTCAGTAGTATGCTGAATCCCATGACCACGTCCATGCCGACCATGTGATTTAATGTGAAAGGTCACACTTCTGTGAGGACATCGGTTAAGAAGATGTATATTATGGTGGCAATTGAGGCACCTGAAGGGGATGCCCCAATAATCCAATATTTTTCGAAGTCGAATCGGTCCTCATTCCATGTCTATATTTTTAGGGAAACCTCCCAAGAATGAAAATTCAACCAATATCCAAGCCACACGCTTATCCTTGGTTCCCATACATCCCAGATCCATATAAATAAATCTACCAATGGAGTTTCCAATCTCTGTCAAAGTGTGTCTTGTCCAAAACTCAAGAGGCAAGCCCAACAATTTAACCCACTCTATGTCATTCTTCGGAGTATCATGGAGGCGATTGAAGTCGATGTACCACTTATGTAGTAGTAAAAAACTCTTGCCCGCACCCATGGAGCCTTGAGAATTCATTTTGCGTCATCCAAGTGCATAAAATGAAAATTATATGAAGATTTCATTAATAAGCTGACCTTGGGTGTATATCCCAGAATCGGTGCCCAAAAATTCTTCGCCCAACCCTGCATGTCCTTCTGAGGTATCTCAGAGAAAATCCAACATCTTACAAGTGCTCACTTTTGTAGGCTAGAGACCCAGTCCCACAGAACGTCATATCCAAAACTAAGGAGCTTGGTATCTATTTTAGGTTTGATAACATTCTCTTCCTTCCTCCTTGTGTTCATGTAACGAGAACAGGCAAGTGTCAAGCCAATGTCGAGGGTCGTTGCATGAAGCTCTAACTCGGTAAATCCCATAGCCAAATGTCCATTTAGGGACAAAAAGTCATACGGATTCTAACGTGGGATTTTTTAGCAAAGGCTAGTTCAAATTCCACCGTGGCCTGTATAAATGCCCTGTGGGCCGACACATCAACATCCAGGTAAAAAAGGCCATGTTCCATATGAGAATAATCTATCACCGCAAAAAATGAAAGAAACGAGAAATGTACCAACCCCCCACTAACTCTGTGCAAAGCCCGAGAGAATATAAATAGAGAGAGTATGGCTCAAATGGAATGACGATTATAGAAGATCGAAAAAGGAATATAAAATGTCTCGGGAGATGTAATAGTAGTAAATTCCCAGTGGGAGTATACCAACCACCCTCCAGAGGATCCACAACCAGAACACATGACAAGATGTTAGGTATAGAAACAACCTCGCGTCCTAAATGCAATCAAGCCTACCGCTGAATGATATGAAGGGTGTTACATCATCCCAATAAGGAAAGATCCGAGAAAATCCAGAACACCCTCAAATAGCAGTCTGAATAAAAGAGTCAAAATTCATTACTCGTCGGAGAATGTGAATACCCGAGCCAAAAAAAAAGAGAAAGTAGCTAGAAAAATCTTGCCACCTTGACACCAAAAAATAGAGAACTGAAAGAAAGAAGCAGAAAGACACTGCAATCGAATCCACTCTACCCTCCAATACAATCCAATATGTTGTGTGAGCAGTACATGTCAAAAATATGAACTAGTATAAACCAATAAGGCAGGAATTTAGTAGCATGGGGCGCAACAATTGCAAACTCTAAAACAACATAAAGTGCAACTCATCCAACAACATCCACAGATCCACCTTTAACTATCGCCACCACAACACTAAGAAAATTGGAACGTTTGACTCCAAGAGATCCCAACACAACCATTATAGTCCCTAAAACAAGGACACATCAAGCCACTAGTCCACAATGCAAAGCCGCTTGATATTTGTTGCTCAGACGGAGGTTCCATGGCTACATATTCTCGGGGGGGGAGTAACCGGACAACATGGAAAAATAAACACGTTCATTTTAAAAAACTCCAATACAATCCAAATGGATGTGAGAGAAACAAACCCCGCAAGGTAGGATGATCATACAACTACGAGAGACACCATCTTATAGGAGAGGATGATGGCCAATAAATTAGTACTATAATTTGCAAGAGCATGATAATAGTCTCGTCCTCATCAAATGTAGGGATTTCCATAACAGTAGGCACGTTAACCCAGCCTAAAAACCACATTCACAGATAATCATGTTGCAACACTACATATCTTGTGAGTGCGACTACTTTACCCGCTTCTCCAGCATCCCCATCTACTTTACCAGCTTCTCGCATGCGTACACATTACCAACTTCTCCCAACACTTCTTGTACACCTTACCAACTTCTCCCGGCTCTTACCAACTTCTCCCAACTTCTACCAACATCTCCCAACTCTTACCAGTTTCTCCCAACTCTTTGTATACACCTTACCAGCTTTTCCCAGCTCCTACCAACTTCTCCCCATGTATTGGTGAGCTTACCAACTTCTCTGAGCTCTCCGCAGCTTCTCCCAATGCTTACCAATTTCTCCCCATGTATTGGTGAGCTTACCAGCTTCTCCCACCGCTTACTAGCTTCTCCCCATGTATTGGTGAGCTTGCCAGCTTCTCCCAGCTCTTATCAGCGCTCCCGAGCTTCTCCCAATGCTTATTCCTTTAATAAGTTCTTTAGGGGGGTTTGTAATTCATTCATCTTTTCATATGGAATTGATATATAGTAGTTTATCTATATATAGCAAGAAAGACAAATATTAACATTTAAAATATTATTTGTAACAAATATAATTATATAGAAAATAAGAGAGTTGTACCGATATATGTTTTCTACTTTCAAATATGATTAGAGCACGTATTAATATTTTAATGTGTAGAATAGAAATCATAAATAAAATATTTCAATGTCATATATAAGAGAATTCTTATTTTACTTGTATAGCATTTATGTTCAATTTTCTCTTAACTAGCAATTAGTTTGCTTTGACCAAAAAATTACAATTTTCTCCATAGTTTAACATTATAAATTAATTTTTACTATTTTTTAATAATATTTTAATATATTTATTTAAAATAAGATTGATCCACCCATTATTTGGCAATGATTATATGTGGACACATTTTTTAATTGGTTGTACCATCAAATCTTTAGTGATTAATTCATTATTTATTTCAATTCCTTTAACACTCTCAATAGACATCTGAGCACTAAGATTTTATATCAATAAAAACACAATTTTCTGTCTCATTCAACCTCTCAATTTTCTACCTACACTCTGAAAACTACCATACATGAACATTTGTGGATGGCGAGCAACCATTATTGTACTCTGATGGGGACATTTGTGATGGCGAGCAACCATAACTCCATTATTGTACTCTGATGGGGCCTTTTTCCTGAAAGTAAAATACACTTGCCAAAGGTGGTGATTCTGGTGATCCTTCCCACTTTTATTTCATATAGTAAAATACAGTGGCCAAAAGTGGTTATTCTGGTGATTCGTCCCAGTTTTATTTCATACAACGATGGTTAAAATCTAACATTTTAATTAAAAAAATAATCCACTTTTTACAATAGCTTTTGGAACACTTTCAAATGTGGCGAAGGACTACATTATATTTGCACTTATCAAGTGCCTGCCTTCACATAAATTTGTACTTGTCAAGTGCCTTCCTTCACATAACGGATATTTACCAGAAGTGCTACCCGCTATAAATGTTTATCACAAATTTTATCATGGTATTTAAATAAAGTTGTAATGAAATAATTATAATTTTTATTATATATATATATATATATATATATATATATATATATATATTAAGTTTTAATAAAAATAAAAATAATTAATTTAATTCTATAAATTAAATGGTTAGTAAATTAATTTATTTCGCAATATATTTCTTGATTTTAAAATAAATAAAGAACATAAAATTAATTAAATTAAAAATTATTATTGTTGTTGTTGTTATTATTAAAAAATAATAATAAATAAACTAATGCAATGTGTTGGAATTAAATTGCATCTATGAAGCATTGCTTAAGATTCAAGGTTTACAAATTATGAAAAAAAAAAAAATTTAAAAAGTCTAAACATTGCAAGGTTTTAGTTTTTATTTTTATTTTCTATGTTAGAATTTATGAGAATTGTAAATTTGAGTTATGAATTTTATGAATTTTTTTATCCACTAGATTTATTATACATTCAAAACTATATACAAGTTTAAATATTTTCAAAAATTATATTTCCTTGTTTTATTTTACAAAACAAAGAATATAAAACATTTAGGTTAAAACTATGAAATATCTAAATCTAACTACTTCCCTTTAAACTCTCAACACATCAATATTGAATTAAATTAGGTTTCGTTGAGGGAGGGATTGGAACTTGTGACCTTTTTCATGACAAGTGTCTTAACACCACACTCTTCAACATTGAACCAACTCCCTGTTGGCAAATTTTTAATATAATTGAAAAGAAAAACAAAACAAAAAAACCTAAAAAATGTAGCATACTTCTCTAAAAAGTTTTAGTCAATAAAAAACATAGAACATTTTTTTTATATTAGAAGTACTTGCAATACCATTTGTTCCATAAAAAAAAGAGTGCTAATGTACTATCCAAAAAGCAATAAAATTAAATTTACCAATGCTATATCCCTTGCACCAATTAACATACTTGATCTAATTTGTATGGAATCTAAACAAAATGTATGTTGTTAAGTTGGTAAACTAATTCAAGTTTATAATGATGTATATGATTAGTTTACCAACTTAACAACGTACATTTTGTATATAATTAATTTAAAACTCTAATCCTAAATTTAAGAACAATCATGTACATAATTACATTAAAAAAAAAAATTATCAATTTTATCTTTAATAATAAAGTTTATTATTTTAAATTTATAATCACTACAGTACCAAACACCAACCCTTTTCTCATTATCACAATCAACATCAAGTTTTAATTTTTACCTAGAGGTCACCTAAGGTCGAAACCCGCTCTGATACCATATGTAACAACTCCAATTTTAACATGCAATTAATTATATCACATAAACAATGAATAATCAACCCAAAAATTGTTTAACTAATCATCATGGAATTTTCAGAAACATGAGCAAGACGACTTACCTGTAATGGCGATTTTCCTTACTTGAGACTCCAAGGTTGAATGCTAGCTGAATCCTGTTGACCGCAACAAAGTTTTGGGGACAACTCTCCACCCAACCGTAGGCTCAGCTGGATGTAATCCTTCCATAGTTGGCCACCCCCGAGCCTTCAATCAACGTACTACTGCCAGGGTATCATTTGCCTCACAATACCTTTCTCTCCGGAGAATAGATGAAAGAATGAATGATCTTTGAATCTTCCTCAATGTCTATTAAATAGACCAAACAATGGAATGGGAACCACATGCACACATTCACTGTGTCAACATGTAACTTAAGTTTTACTTAATTTACTATTCTCTTAGTTTAAATTACTTTTTGTTAGCTTTACTTAATTTAGTGTTCTCTTAGTTTAACTTTCTTTCTATTACTTTCTTAGTTTAACTCGTTGTTGATTTATTTATTTTTGTTAATTAATTCTTTCTTTAACTTTACTTATTGTTTATTGTTTTAGGACTCTAATTTATTATTTACTTTTTTATTTAGAACTCCAGTTATTGTTTAATGTTTTATTTGTTATTTATTTATTATTCTCTTGACTATTTATTTATTTACTTATTTATTAAATTATATTATATTATTTATATATTATTTATTATTTATTAATTTATAATTATTATGGGACATTACAAATTGTTGATTTGCGGTATTTCCACATGGTTAGGGGCTGGGATGACTCAGAGGGCTCAACTAAAGGGGTGAGGGAGGCGGCAAGTGGAGCTATGAGAGAATAAGTTGCGAACTGAGCGAAGGAGCCAACAGTAGACAAGGTTGTGGACTGAGTACAGGAGTTTTCAATGGTCAGGGTTTCCAACTAAGCGCAAGAAGCCAAGTCTGGTTCAGCAATGGAGAGAAAATATCTGTCAGTAGAGGCTCTGGTTAGCCTAGACGAGAGGGTGCCC
>CM076570.1:1144224748-1144312278 GCA_034641835.2 Pinus albicaulis | reverse complement strand
CTGGTGTTACCTCTGCGAGGACTTTGTATTTGCCTTGGCGCCTTGACAATGGGAGCACAGAGCTGCAGAGAGCGCACCAGGCCGTGAGGGATAATTTTTGCAGAGTTTCGCTGGAAGGCCGAAGGATGAATGCGGGAGGGAGCAAGGTGTCGGGCTTTAATGGTTGTGCCTCTCTGATCGAGGCCACAATTGTTTGTCACCTGCCCCATTAAAACTCTTCACTATGAATATTTGCGATGTGGTGCAGCCGTCCAACCATGGCGTTGCCGAACCTCTACAGGACGTGTCATTGCACACCGAAGGGTGGGTTGGCCATCACGTCACCCGGATCCGAGAAAAATAAATAAAATATTGATAACACAAATATTTTTTATTTAATATATAGAGAGTCATATGAATATATGTTTTTTGCTTCCAAATATAATTCGGGAATGTATTCACATTTTAATGTGTAAAATCTAAATCATAAATAAAATATTTCAACATCAACTACTTATTTGTTGTAGAAAACAAAGCATATATATATAGAGAGAGAGAGAGAGAGATCTTATTCCATTAATAGGTTCATGAGGGAGATTTGTAATTCATTGATTTTTTAATATGGAGAGTACATGTTGCATTATATATATATATATATATATATAGAGAGAGAGAGAGAGAGAGAGAGAGTGTGTGTGTCCTATGGATATGTGCTTTCTACTTTCAGATATGATTGAGGCATGTATTCACATTTTAATGTGCTAAAGGCAAATCATAGAGAGTTCTATGAGTATATGCTTCCTACTTCCAAATGTGATTGGGGCATGCATTAAAATTTTAATGTGGAAAATGAGAATCATAAATAAAATATTTGAATGTCAACTATGTTTCCATTGACGTTTTAATATGCAAAATCAGAATCGTAGAGAGTTTTATGGATATGTGCTTTCTACTTCCAAATATGATTGAGATATGTATTAGAATTTTAATGTGCAAAATGAGAGTCATAATTAAAATATTTCAATGTCAACTATGTATATACTATATAAAATGAATATGTCAAATAATTCATTTTAAATAGTATATACATAGTTGACATTGAAATATTTTATTTATGATTCTCATTTCGCACATAGATTGTGGAAAACCTCCCCTAAATGCTCCTCTACTTCTCTATCTTCTAGGTTCTCTTCCTTTTTCAATACTTAAAACACCTATGAAGGAAAGGTCTCATATATAGGATTGAAAGTATGGATGCTTCTCACTGACCAAAGTTATTATGTTTTGTTCAGCATCTTTTATTCATTTTGAAAGAAGATTTGATATGCATAGGTAGCATCCAAAATAAATTTTCTCAACTACTTTGGTCAGACAAACAGGACTTACGAGTGTTTACCATTTTTGCAATACTTAGAATTAGCTAAGAATCGGTGTGGGTCATCAAATTGGTAAGCATGGGAAAACGATCAAAACTCGGGAAGCATGAACTTGAATTCGAAAAACTCAAACGAATGGGAAAATTAGCAACATGAAGAACTCAAAAAAGCTATAAGGTGCACTCCAACTCTTCTAAGCTTTGTCTTTTTTGTTGGAATCCAACCAGAAAATATTCAACAAATTCATGGTTGTATATTATGTACAACATGTTTGTGAATGCATAAAGGAATTCAATTTCCTGAAAAATCCTTGTAGTACTTTGATAATCCAAATTGCACATCTCAAATTTGTGATTCCAACAAATCTCCACTTTATTTTAGGCAAAGTACTACAGAGATTTTTCAAGAACTTGAAATACTTTATGACTGGAAAATATGCCCATATAAGATTTTGGAAACTATGCCCATAGAAGATTTACACAATGACACTCTTTATCAGGCAGTTTCACTTTTTTACTATTGGTTTTTTTTTGCTGGAATCCAACAATAATTTTTTGACGAAATCGTGGTTTTATATTGTTTAAAATACATTTTTGAATGTATAAATGGATTCAATGCCCTGAAAAACCCATGTGGCACTCAGATTATGTAAATTTCACAATTCATACTTGTGATTACAACAAATCCCTGCTAGATTTCAGACAAAATCGACCAGAAAATATGCTCGGAAAATGGTGAAAACAAGAATATTTATATTAGGCACTCTTTACGGCACAATCTATCTCTTCTACATTTTGGCTTTTTTGCGGGAATTCAATAATTAATTTTTCGACGAAATCATGGTTTATATTGTTGAAATGCGCTTTTGAATGTATAAATGAATTCAATGTGTGGAAACACCCCGTGGTTCTTAGATTATGCAAATTTCATTGCTCAAACTTGTGATTCCATCAAATCCCTTCAAATCCCTGTTAGATTTTGGGCAAAACTGACTAGAAAATATATCTGGGAAATGGCCAAAACATAGAAGATTTCGACTATAATGTTATTTAAAACACACTCTAACTAGTTTACGATGTTATTTAAAACACACTCTAACTCGTTTACGTTTTGTCTTTTTTTGGGACAAAATTTGGCAATAAATTTTTTGAAAAAATCATGGGGGCAATCAAAAGCTCAAGAGTATAGGCCAATGTTAGTTTAAAACAATAAAAAAGATCAAACTTCGTCAAACTAGTCAAGTGATTGAGTTCCGCCAAAGTTTGTTAAAATGGTCGAATTAGTAGAGTATCCAAGTCTCAATCTAACTCATCGGCCCATGATCAAATTCACCAAGTCTCACAAGTCTTGGCCAAATTGTGGGACTCTTGGCAAGTTTGATTATGCTCGACCAAATTTTTCCAAGTTGAGTGGACTCAACTCATTTCAAAGCCCAGCCAAATTGTCACTTATTAGTATAAGTGGCATCTATCCATCATTGACGGAATTTGAAAAAGTATTGGCTTGTGTCCACCATCCTAGCCATGCTTGAATTTGAACAAGTGTGGGGGGTTATGCATGAATTTTCACCAACTATGTTGTTCAATGTTTGCCCATAGTTAAAGAGAGGACATTTGGCACCTAGACACAAGAATCTCTATGGTAGCTAGCCTAGATAATTTTTTTGATAATTTAGCAGGGGTCCTAGGAGGGGTTCTAAAGACACTGCTAGTAGACCAAGTGGCAACAACGGGACAAGGACCCATTGTCACCATAGTTGATGTCATTTGCTATTTATGGACTTTCACCGATGGGAGGAGTCCTGATGTAAGAGAAATCACTATAAATGATAAGGCAAGGATTAGATACAATGTGATTTCCAAAACCCATTCAGAGGAGAGGATCAAATAATGGCTTGCTTGCTTTAAAATCAAGAGAAGGGTTCTCCAAGAAAGGCTTATTGATAAGAGGCCTAGACTTAGGTGAAATGGTATTTGACACAAGAAATGTACCTAGATCAAGGATTCCTAGAAAAAGGGAAAGGACCTCTCTTAGGGTTTGTGAGATAACAAACATGCAAAGGTTTGGGACCATAAGAGAGACCTAAGGGATCCTAGCAAGACCTAGGGTACAAGATGATCATCGACAATATTATTAGGTCAAGCAAGGATGAGAAGAAGGGTCGATGAGAGATGAACTTCCTTTGAGTTTTAAAGTGTAAGTGACCCTAGAAATGGCACTAACCAAGGAAGGTAAGCACAGAAATAATTTTGGATATAGGACTTGAGATTTCTCTCAAACTAGCCAAGGCAATTTCTTGAAACTTTGAGGGAAACTAGAGGAAATGACAACGCACCAATTTGAACCCCAAGGAGATGTCTCTAAGGAAATTCGCGCTAGGAACTAGTTGGCCTTCTAGGGTTAGGGCCAAAAATAGGAAAAGAGTAAGAAAATGGTTTAAGGGTGGGTCACTGTGACTGCTCAAACTAGCAGGGGTCCTAAAAAGGGATGCTTGGAGGGCTACTACCAGATCAAGGGCAACAATGGAGAAATATCCCATTGTCACCTCGGCTATGACTCCCTACTCTTTACGGACTTTCATCGATGGGAGCAGACTCGTTATAATAAGGATCATGAAAGTGAATAGATCAATGATAGGATGATAGGTGATCCTAGAAGCCTATTCACAACAGAGGCTCAAATATATGCCTAGCTTGCTTTGAAAGCAAGATTAAAGACTCTCTAGGAAGGGCTTAGAGGAATTCTAAGAGCTATGGTTTGAGTATATGACTTGTCAAGAATATTCTTAGCTCCTAAAATCCTTGTGGAAACTTGTCTTCCAAGTGGTCTTTGTGAAATTGGCTTCAATAAGTTGTGGGACAACACGGGACCAAGTGGACCTGAGGTTAGGTCAAGGGAATGGGGTTGAGAAATCAATGATATAATTGACCTAATCAGGGAGGGGAAAGGGATGAAGGAAGGAATTTTCAATGAAAGGTAGTGCATTGATCCCAGTGAGGTTTCTAGCCTAAGGAAACCAAGGGCAAGAATCAGTCTTCGAGCTAGGGCTTATGATATCTCAATATCCCACTGTCGAAATCTCATGAAATTTGGAGGGCTTATTGAGGACTCAACACATTTCAAAGTCCAGCCAAATTTTCACTTGTTAGTATAAGTGGCATCTATCCATCATTGATGGAATTTGAAAAAGTACTGGCTTGTGTCCACCATCCTAGCCATGCTTGAATTTGAACAAGTGCGAGGGGTATGCATGAATTTTCACTAACTATGTTGTTCAATGTTTTCCCATAGTTAAAGAGAGGACATTTGGCACCTAGGTACAAGAATCTCTATGGTAGATAGCCTAGATAATTTTTTTGTGTTAAAGGCTGGATATGTTATTATCTAAGAAGAGTACATAGATGCTTTCTTGATGTTGAGGGTAGCCCGACAGGGAAACCGGCCCAAGAACAACAATTCAAAATTTTAAGATTACAAACACTAGAGTTGACAAGATTGTCTGAAAAAATTATAGGAAAAAGAGCCAAATCATGGCAAAAAGATACTACATAGCCCTGGTTTAGGCCTCTGGCCACAAAACTGACTATATGAGTGACTAACATAAGAAAAATATGATGAGAACCAGAATATTAACCACACAAGAAAAGCATACTAACATAATGGGTAGTTGAGAAGAGTTTAGAGCCATAGTTAATCTACCATGAGTCGTGAACGACCAACCAACACTAATAGCATCGCGTAACAGAAGAAGTCACCAGCAAGGACCACTAATGCACAACGAGCCATGAACCACCAACGATGACCACAGACGCAAAGCAAGCCACGAACCATCATCAAGAACGACGGGCGCACAACCGACCACAGACCGTCTAAGGATGCCTGCACCCATGCACTAGTAGTATTCACCCTATACCTTCAGCAGAGGCAAGAGAGTACCCGCAGGCTGCGCTTCAGAATTAAGTGCCCACGACCACCTCCAACCTCCATTTCTTCCCAGATAATATGGACTACGAGCCACCAGCTTCGAAGCCATGGAGTACTCTCCTCCTCGAGCAACAAATTCCAACTCACCAACCAAGGATGGACCCATCCTTCTAGTCGACTGCAAAGTGTCCACCACCTTTTAAAGTGAAGAATCACCATACCCAAGTAGCCATAAGAAAGTGAGATCCGCAATATCTTGCATGATGGGAACCATAAACAACTACTACTCTGACTCAGCACGGAATAGAAAGAAAAACTTTGTGAAAGTTGCCAAATGTAAACACACCTCTGTGTAGTCGGACTCCCTGGAGGTGGAAAATGACTCTAAGGGTTGAATTAACACCAATTAACCTCCAAAAAGTCTTCGACAGATGAATTTCCCCATGACCAGTAGGCACTCAAGCCAATCCTCCCTTCCAAAGAAAAGAACAAAAGTCCAATTATGGGTGAGGACCCTGGCTGCCACAAAATTGAGATGACTACCGACATTGAAGAGAATATGAACCATGACATTACCCACTGGCTAAGACTTAATACCAACCACCATGCGAACCAGTGTGGGAATAATCACGTTACACGCCGAAGTAATTAGCCACCTCCAGATTTCCTGATCCCAAGGGTCCCTATCTATATCATGCTCCATTGTAATCTAGGTATGGAAGTACTAGATTGTTACAAATGCACCAAATAAGACTTGGATCTGACACGTAGAACCATTTAAAAACCATATAGGACCCTGCGGTTGAATGGATAAGGAATGATCGAACACCATCATAAACTAGGCAAGGAAGTACCAACTTTTCCCTCTAACCAAAATTCCCAGCATCATCGGATTTAATGGATTGTACCTGTGCTGAGAATAAGACACCTTGCCTCCTAGGTGGAGGATAAAGCCACCCCTGGCGGTCAAATCAATTTGATTGCTGATCATGGGCACTTGCAGTGGGGAAGCTAGCCTAAATAACTATTATGGTACACTAGGTACGATTGTGATGATACTCACTATTAGAATATTTATTGTGCATTCAACCTGGACCTTAGGACCGTTGGATTACTCCATTTATGGTAGACCACTTTAGGGGTTATTATGGTCCCACCCTTTGGGGTCTTAAGGGTAAACCCTAATCTTATTTCTTGTTGAGACTCTAGCTTCATTGGAGACACATGATGCATTGTGCTTTTTTGGATCTTCTTTTGTAGATATGCCTCACTGTATAAAGGTGTTTCTGAACGCTGCCATTTCTTTTGGATTAATTTTGCTCATCATGAAATCGTAAGATGTAGTTCGTAACCCTGCCCAATGGAAGTGATGTGAAAACGTATGAAGACTTGCTAAGTAGTTCCATATGGCAACTAATAATTAGGCATGACAAAGAAAATATAATTGGTAAAGCAAATATTTTTTCTAAATATCCTTTTTATTCTCAAATATAAAATGTAAGGAATTATAGGAATAAAGTTTCCCACTGGTTAGAGTGGATTTAGTGGTATTTTTAGCATGTAAAGATACACAATTTGTGAAAATATGTAAGTGGGTCATCAATGAGTTGTTGAAGAGGAAATAGAATGCTTTCTAATTATTTGTATATGGGTTTGTTACCGCTCAATTTAGCAGGGGTCCTAGGAGGGGTTCCAAAGAGACTACTACTAGACCAAGTGGCAACAACGGGACAAGGACCCATTGTCACCTTAGTCGATGTCCCCTGCTATTTATGGACTTTCACCGATGGGAGGAGTCCCGATGTAAGAGAAATCACTATAAATGATAAGGCAAGGATTAGATACAATGTGATTTCCAAAACCCATTCAGAGGAGAGGCTCAAATAATGGCTTGCTTGCTTTAAAATCAAGAGAAGGGTTCTCCAAGAAAGACTTATTGATAGGAGGCCTAGACTTACGCGAAATGGTATTCGACACAAGAAATGTACCTAGATCAAGGAGTCCTAGAAAAAGGGAAAGGACCTCTCTTAGGGTTTGTGAGATAACAAACATACAAAGGTTTGGGACCATAAGAGAGACCTAAGGGTTCCTAGCAAGACCTAGGGTACAAGATGATCATCGACAATATTATTAGGTCAAGCAAGGATGAGAAGAAGGGTCAATGAGAGATGAACTTCCTTTGAGTTTTAAAGTGTAAATGACCCTAGAAATGGCACTAACCAAGGAAGGTAAGCACATAAATAATTTTGGATATAGGACTTGAGATTTCTCTCAAAATAGCCACGAGAATTTCTTGAAACTTTGAGGGCACCTACAGGAAATGACAACGCACCAATTTGAACCCCAATGAGATGTCTCTAAGGCAATTTGTGCTAGGAACTAGTTGGCCTTCTAGGGTTAGGGCTGAAAATAGGAAAAGAGTAATAAAATGGTTTAAGGGTGGGTCACTGTGACTGCTCAAACTGTGAGATAATTGATGCCCTAGATGTCCTATGTAGGTTGGTCCTAGAAAAGAGGGGAAGGTGAAAGAAATAAGCTTTGAGGTGATCACCTATGGAGGACTAGTGCCTAATCCTTTTAGGGAGATTGGATTAAAGTAGCATTATGACTATGGATATTGAATTTTCTATGTGAAGGAGGCCTCAAAGACAACTTCACATAGCATTAGGGCAACAACAAAAGAAACTTCAAGGAATTTATATTTCATATTGAAAAATAGATGGCTTATCGAGATGGATTTCAACGATGAAATATTTTTCACGATGAAACATCTCTAGGAAAAATATTTCATTATACATGGCCCATACATGAAGCAATACTATCTAGAAATAAAATTTCCACAACTTCGCATAAATTGATGTAGTAAATTAGCCCTAGTATAGCGAAATCCCAACAATAATGTACGTTAAAAAATATAAAGAAAGAATAGCGTTAAATTGTACTTACATGTATAAGAGTATATCCAACCATCAAAACTTTTCCACTCAAGAAGCTCCAAGACAAGAGAAAATGATCCAAACATCAAAATTCATTCCATGCTCTAAAACATTCATCCTCCAAGAAGGAGGCCTGATGAAGTCCATAGGTTCTATAATGTGAAATAAGACTCCCAAAAGTAGTGGACAAGAGCTTGGCCCCTTGTTCTTCAAATACTAGATATGTGGTGCTCCCACTGGTTGTGGGGGCACACAAGTAACCTCATGGGTTTCCAAATAGATCGAAGATGCTTGTAGACGATATGCAAGGGCTCAAATTGATGGTGTAAGTGATGCCACATCATCATACATGTCTTCAGTCCTCTGCCAAATGTATTGTACAACTATGGGGCCGACTGGGCATGGTGAATCAAGAGCATCTTCCTCGTCCAATAGGTGAATCTTGAGCAATATATGAACGTCTCCAAGGATCCATGGAATGATTTCTACTGCTCTGGAGGCGCATACCTCTATACACACACCCTACATATGCCAATGTAGCCCTTTGGAGGGTTAGGACCTCGTATAAGGAGACCAAACCCAAAATGGAGACCATCTACAATCCTGCATAAGATCCAATGCATCCCCTTGCCTTCCAATACAACAAGTAATTTAAATAAATTAAGTTAAAGATCTTACAAAACATGGAAAACAAGTGGTCACTTCCATAGACATGTAGATTATTCACCTGCTTTTCTTTTAAAAACCAAAGTAATCCCCATAATGCTAATATTTTCGCCCTAGTGTTTGTACCTAGGCCTCCATTCCATGAGAGTTTATAATTTTTCCTTTCATTTATTCTAAGCCAGGCATCGTATCCACATATTCCATGTTTTGTCGCTCCATCAATTAGACCTGCAGGGAAACAAATAACAGGTGGACAATGACAGTAGGATAAATATTTGGTAAAGCCAACATTTCTGGAGGGTGATGTCTTCCAAGTTATGATCCTGTAGGCTGCGACATATCTTGTGTGTGTTTATCAACACACCTTCGAATAAACAGTGGTTTAGAGCACTCCAAATCTCCCAGAATATGAAAAAAGGGATATCTTTATAATCACTATATCTCTAATATTAGTCTGTAATAAACTGCTCGATATTGTCTGCCCACTTGTCCATAATATGTAAATCATGTGTAATACACCTTCATATCAGTTTAGTAGTGGGACATAGAACGAAAATATGTATGCAAGATTTCATATCATTTCTATAGAGAATACATTGTCTTTGTCCCGAGTATCCTTGTTTCAGGAGATTATCCCATGTTAGTATTTTATTCTTCCATGCCAGCTAAATAACCAAAATGATCTTGAGTGGGATGTTCCATTTCCATATTTTTTGGAACCATGATGGGGTCTACAAATCATATGTTTGCGACATGTATAAACGATATGATTCTGCGACTATTATCGAATTCTTGTGATGTCTCCTCCAGGTGAGATGGTCTCCCTACGTGTTGTAACAGAGGCCAGCCATATGGAGGAGATTAATATAACCATTTCATTCATCGACACATTGTCTCTAGTCCCAAATCTTCTGCCTCTTTCCATATTGGGCATCCTGCTTTCCATTGTCGGATGACTTGATATAAAAATAAATATCCTCTAGAGTGGATGATATCCAATGTGTGTCCATTTAGCAGTGCATCCTAGTTGACGCCTTTGATATAGTCAAACTTGATCAGTATCTTGTGTCCTTTACCAAAATCCCATATCATTCTCATCTTGAATGAGTACAACACTTTAGTGAAGCTCCTCCATATACAAGACCCCTTTACTCTAGAGAGGTTGTTATCTCTTTACAAAGTTCCATTATCAGCTCCGTTCATATATTTATGTTGGAATATGTCCTCCCAAATTCCCTGTCCAGATAGAGCTCTCCAGAAATATTTGATCAATAAATTGTTTCCAAATACCTTATGTTCCAATAAACCCCACCCACCATATTCCTTCGATTTAGTCAAAGCATCCCATCTACATAGATGGAATTTAGTGTTCTCTCTCGTGCCCAACCAGAGGAACCTAGTAAGGATAACTCTGATCTTGGATGTGATAGTAGATGACATCATAAATAAATGTGCCCAATATGCAATAATTTGTGGTAGTACATCATGTATGGGAATATATCAGTCTCCCATTGTTAGCCATCTATTTGACCATGTGTTCAATGTCTTTTTATATTTGTCCACCATCCAAAGCTAATCAATATTCTTGTATTTATTGGGATTGAGTCTAAAACCCAGATACGTAAGATTTGTGGCAAGAGGAGCAATTCTCACACCAAAAATTCCAACTATATTCTCTATATCCATCCTGTCACCATAAGAAAATATTAGAATAGATTTGTTTCCATTTTCTATCAGTCTTGAGGTTGCACCATTAAGTAAAAAATTATAGTGTAGTGTAGACCATTTGTATCTATAAATAACACCAAATGTAAGGATATAATTTTAAAAAAATTAAAATTAAAAATAAATAAATAAATGAGTGATATTCACATGAGGAGATATGCATACACCCTGAAAGAGACCTCGAGACTGAACATCCTTGATCTTCAAGCTAAGTCAATCCATGACAATAATGAAAAGTAAATGGGAGAGAGAGCACCCCTATTGAAGTCCTCTACCTACTCAGAAGAATCGAATGGGAAATCCATTAATCAAAGCAACATAACAAACAAAAGATATGCATGCCATAATCCACTCTAGATTGTGTGGATGAAGACCAATCTTGTTAAGAATGAGTTAGATGTACGACCAGTGCACAAAATCATGGGCCTTTTGTAAATCCACTTTCATAACAAGAGCTTCCTTTTTTTGTATGAATGTGTTCTTGTGCAATGGTAATGGCACCATGGGTCAAAAGATTGTTCAAAAAACCAAATTTCTCCTGGGATGTGTGCAGAGAGGACATTAGTGATACGTCTCAAAATCACCTTTGAAACCAACTTGAAAGTGATGTTGCAGAGGGATATTGGTTGGAAATCCCTAAAGTTGTTAGGAGAAGAATATTTCATAATAATATATATAAAGGTAGAATTTATAACACCAGATATATTTCCCAGAATCCTGGAATCTTCCACAATTTCTAATAGAATTTGTCCCATCGATTCAAAGAAATGAATAAAGAGCTCCACAGTCCAGCCATAAGGGCCCGAGCATTTGTCTTTAGCACATTATTTAATAACCTATAAAATTTCTTCCAATTGAACATGGCAAAAAAGGGCTTCATTATCTGCTTCATCGAACATGTTTGGGTAATGTTCCAAATCTCATATCTGATCCATATAGTCCACACTTGATATGGTATTATAAAACTCCTCAAAGTATGTTACAACCTAGTTTTGGATCTCTGAGGTGGTATATTTAGTCTCCCCGTTAGAAGTTTCAATGTGCGAGATAACATTTATGTGCTTTTTGTGGTTACCATAATGATGAAAAAAATAGGTGTTACGATCCCCCTCTCACAACCATAAGTAGCATCCTGAATCTTAAGAATCTAATTCTTTCTATCTTCCGGGGATTTTAATAATTCCAAATCCTAATGTGTTGGATTTTTCATTTCCATGGATCGGCCAAAATGGGATATATCCCTGGTAAACAGCTGCAATCCCAAAATCAACAACTACTTTTCATTCTCTCCCAAGTTCTAGTCTTGCTTTTTATAAATTGAGATTTTGAGTAAGGGCTTGCATGGCAGTGGCCTCTTGTGTCTGTGCTATCTCGACCCATGCTGAAGTGACCAGAACATTAAAATATTTATCATCCAACCAACCCTATTAAATTTGAAAGGCATCCCTTGACAAATATTTTCCATCCTCCATTGTAAAATAATGGGAAGGTGATCAAATAGATATTTCTTGTGTATGCATGACTTCATATTTCCCAAAGTATTTACCAAGTTATCATGGACGAGGAAACGATCTAAATGCTTCCCAATATGTTCATCACCATCCCTGCAATTATTCCAAGTGGGGGAAGTCGAAAGGGACATATATCGACCAAGTGATGATCTACAAAAATATTATACAACCGATCCGCCAAAGGGTCCAGTCAACAGTGAGTGCCCCATGATTCCCATGTCGATAATCTAGCATTAAAATCACTCTCCATGATAAGGCCTCCAATCTTTAGCAAGTCACATTGTTTCATACGGCCCCAGAATAAAACACGATCTCTACAAGGCGTGTATAGATTAAGCATATGAACGTGACTAGGTAACCACCTAAAATGGGCAGTGAAAAGAATTCTCGCAAAGAGACTAAAATCACACAAATATTCCCACTAGGGATCCCACATGGCAATAAGGTCTTCAGACATACCAGAAGAGCTCATACCCATGACATGCAAATTAGGACATAAAGAGCGAAAGTATGATATTTCTTGAGAATATTCAACAAGGATTTCTTGTATAAGAATGATGAAAGGACAAATATTTTGAATCAAGTGAAATAAACCCAATTGCTTCAAGTGATCCCTAGACCATAGAGGTTTATAGAAAGAATGTTCATCATGAGGCACCATTAACGGGCGTGAGTGAACTTAGGGCACAAGTGTCAAATGTAGATATAATAGGGGCATCTCTCAATCGATTTGAATCCCCAAATAGAATAGTTTTTTATGCAAGACAACCCCAAAAATGTCGACTGCATTTTCTCCCCTTCTTACGGACAATGATGTTAAATGTGGATCCATAAATTATGACAGGGGATGAGGGAGGATCATGACCTTTATGTATGGTCAATGCCTTCAAATCCATGATAGGATTGAGTAAGAGGAAGTCAATTTTGCTACCCAATGAATTGTGGGGATAAGAGACAGAATATGGATCCTCGGGTTAAGGTGGGGGAGGGGAAATGGTAGGTTCCAAAGGGGCATCAAGTGATAAATGACAAGTCCATTTGATACCAAGGGGGAATATTTGAGAGGGCCTGCATATGAGGGCCGTCTGAAGGGGAAACAACATGAGAGGAGGGAAGATCATGTGGGGGAGAAGGGTCAGTCCTCAAGGCCATTGGATGGGTAGTCTTGTCAGCCCCCACAGGTATAGGAGGAGTCTCAGCTCGTTCAGGAGCATCAAAGGATTAGGATAAATATGGAGACGTATAATTAGGAGAGGAGGATGAAATAAATAGCAAAGAAGGATCAATCGAGACAAATGAAGTACCTTTTTTAGATGAGTCGAGGCAATGTTCAGTAGTATACCAAATCCCATGACCACGTCCATGCCAACCATGTGATTTAATGTGAAAGGTCACACTTCTGCGAGGACATCGATTCAGAAGATGTATATTATGGTGGCAATTGAGGCACCTGAAGGGGATGCCCCAATAATCCAATATTTTTCGAAGTTGAATCGGTCCCCATTCCATGTCTATATTTTTAAGCAAACCTCCCAAGAATGAAACTTCAACCAATATCCAAGCCACACGCTTATCCCTGGTTCCCATACATCCCAAATCCATATAAATAAATCTACCAATGGAGTTTCCAATCTCTGTCAAAGTGGTTCTTGTCCAAAACTCAAGAGGCAAGCCCGACAATTTAACCCACACTATGTCATTCTTCGGAATATCGTGGAGGGGATTTAAGTCGATGTACCACTTATGTAGTAATAAAAAACCCCTGCCCACACCCATGGAGCCTTGAGAATTCGTTTTGCGTCATCCAAGTGCATAAAATGAAAATTATACCAAGATTTCATTAATAAGTTGACCTTGGGTGTATATCCCAGAATCGGTGCCCAAAACTTCTTCGCCCAACCCTGCATGTCCTTCTCAAGTATCTCAGAGAAAATTCAGCGTCTTACAAGTGCTTGCTTTTGTAGACTAGTGCCCCGATCCCACAGAACGTCTTATCCAAAACTAAGGAGCTTGGTATCTATTTTAGGTTTGATAACATTCTCTTCCTTCCTCCTTGCGTTCCTATAATGAGAACAGGCAAGTGTCAAGCCAATGTCGAGGGTCGTCGCATGAAGCTCTGACTCGGTAAATTCCACAGCCAAATGTCCATTTAGGGATGAAAAGTCATACGAGTTCTCAACGTGGGATTTTTTAGCAAAGGCTAGTTAAGATTCCACCGTGGCCTGTATAAATGCCTTGTGGGCCGACACATCAACATCCAGGTAAAAAAGGCCATGTCCCATATGGGAATAATATATCACCGCAAAAAATGAAAGAAACGAGTAATGTACCAACCCTCCACTAACTCTGTGCAAAACCCGATAGAATATAAATAGAGAGAGTATGGATCAGATGGAATGACGACTACAGAAGATCGAAAAAGGAATATAAAATGTCTCGGGAGATGTAACAGTAGTAAATTCCCAGTGGGAGTATACCAACAACCCTCTAGAGGATCCACAACCATAACAAACGACAAGATGTTAGGTATAGAAACAACCTCGCATCCTAAATGCAATCAAGCCTACCGTTGAATGACATGAAGGGTGCTACATCATCCCAATAAGGAAAGATCTGGGAAAATCCAGAACACCCTCAAATAGTAGTCTCAATAAAAGAGTCAAAATTCATGACTCGTCAGAGAATGTGAATACCCGAGCCAAAAAAAGAGAAAGTAGTTAGAAAAATCTTGCCACCTTGACGCCAAAAAATAGAGAACTGAAAGAAAGAAGCAGAAAGTTACTGCAATCGAATCCACTCTACTCTCCAATACAATCCAATATGTTGTGTGGGAAGTACATGTCAAAAACATGAACCATTATAGACCAATAAGGTAGGAATTTAGTAGCATGGGGCACAACAATTGAAAACTCTAAAACAACATAAACTGTAGCTCATCCAACAACATCCACAAATCCACCTTTAACTACCACCACCAAAACACTAAGAAAACTAGAACGTTTGACTTCAAGAGATCCCAACACAACCATTATAGTCCCTAAAACAAGGACACATCAAGCCACTAGTCCACAATGTAGGGCCGCTTGATATGTGTTGTTTAGACGGAGGTTCCATGGCTATAGATTCTCGGAGCGGGGTGGGGGGGGGGAGTAACTGGACAACATGGATAAACAAACACGTTCATTTAGAAAAAACTCCAATACCATCCCAATGGATGTGAGAGAAACAAACCCCACAAGGTAGGATAATCATACAACTACGAGAGACACCATCTTATAGACAAGGATGATGGCCAATAAATTAGTACTATGATTTGCAAGAGCATGATAAAAGTCGCATCCTCATCAGATGTAGGTATTTCCATAACAATAGGCATGTCAACCCAGCCTAAAAACCACATTCACAGATAATCATGTTGCAACACTACATATCTTGTGAGTGCGACTACTTTACCCGCTTCTCCAGCATCCACATCTACTTTACCAACTTCTCGCATGCGTACACCTTACCAACTTCTCCCAACTCTTCGTGTACACCTTACCAACTTCTCCCAACTCTTCGTGTACACCTTACCAACTTCTCCCGACTCTTACCAACTTCTCCCAACTTCTACCAACATCTCCCAACTCTTCATGTACACCTTACCAACTTCTCCCAACTCCTACCAACTTCTCCCCATGTATTGGTGAGCTTACCAACTTCTCCCAGCTCTCTGCAACTTCTCCCAACGCTTACTAGCTTCTCTCCATGTATTGGTGAGCTTACCAGCTTCTCCCAGCTCTTACCAGCTCTCCCGAGCTTCTCCCAATGCTTATTCCTTTAATAATTTTTTTAGGGGGATTTGTAATTCATTCATTTTTTCATATGGAATTGATATATAGTATTTTATGTATATATGGCAAGAAAGACAAATATGTAACATTTAAAAAATTATTTGTAACAAATATAATTATATAGAAAATAAGAGAGTTGTACCGATATATGTTTTCTACTTTCAAATATGATTAGAGCATGTATTAATATTTTAATGTGTAGAATAGAAATCATAAATAAAATATTAGCAATTAGTTTGCTTTGACCAAAAAATTACAATTTTCTCCATAGTTTAACATTAAAAATTAATTTTTATTAGTTTTTAATAATATTTTAATATATTTATTTAAAATATGATTGATTCACCCATTATTTGGCAATGATTATATGTGTACACATTTTTTTAATGGGTTGTACCATCAAATCTTTAGTCATTAATTCATTATTTATTTCAATTCCTTTAACACTCTCAATACATCTGAGCACTAAGATTTAAAATCAATAAAAACACAATTTTCTGTCTCATTCAACCTCTCAATTTTCTACCTACACTCTGAAAACTACCATACATGAACATTTGTGGATGGCGAGCAACCATAACTCCATTATTGTAGTCTGATGAGGACAAAAGTACGAGCGTTGTAAAGAAGTAAAATACACTTGCCAAAGGTGGTGATTCTTCCTACTTTTATTTCATATAGTAAAATACAGTTGCCAAAAGTGGTTATTCTGGTGTTTCGTCCCAGTTTTATTTCATACAACAATGGTTAAAATCTAACATTTTAATTAAAAAATTAATCCACTTTTTACAATAGCTTTTGGAACACTTTCAAATGTGGCGGCGGACTATATTATATTTGCACTTATCAAGTGCCTGCCTTCACATAAATTTGTACTTGTCAAGTGCCTTCCTTCACATAACGGATATTTACCAGAAGTGCTACCCGCTATAAATGTTTATCACAAATTTTATCATGGTATTTAAATAAAGTTGTAATGAAAATATTCTCATTTTTATTATATATATATATATAGATTTATTAAGTTTTAATTAAAATAAAAATAATTAATTTAATTTTATAAATTAAATGGTTAGTAAATTAATTTATTTCGCAATATATTTCATGATACTAAAATAAATAAAGAACATAAAATTAATTAAATTAAAAATTATTATTGTTGTTGTTGTTATTATTAAAAAATAATGATAAATAAATTAATGCAATGTGTTGGAATTAAATCACATCTATGAAGCATTGCTTAAGATTCAAGGTTTATAAATTATGAAAAAAAAAAAAAAAAATTTAAAAAGTCTAACCTTGCAAGGTTTTAGTTTTTATTTTTATTTTCTATGTTAGAATTTATGAGAATTGTAAATTTGAGTTATGAATTTTATGAATTTTTTTATCCACTAGATTTATTATACATTCAAAACTATATACAAGTTTAAATATTTTCAAAAATGTATTTTAAACTCTCAATACATCAATATTGAGTTAAATTAGGTTTTGTTGAGGGAGGGATTGGAACTTGTGACCTTTTACATGACAAGTGTCTTGACACCACACTCTTCACCATCAAACCAAATCCCTGTTGGCAAATTTTTAATATAATTGAAAAGAAAAACAAAGAAAAAAAACCTAAAAGTGTAGCATACTTCTCTAAAAAGATTTAGTCAATAAAGAACATAGAACATTTTTTTTTTTTTAAATATTAAAAGTACTTGCAATACCATTTGTTCCATAAAAAAAGAGTGCTAATGTACTATCCAAAAAGCAATAAAATTAAATTAACCAACGCTATATCCCTTGCACCAATTAACATACTTGATTTAATTTGTATGGAATCTAAACAAAATGTATGTTGTTAAGTTGGTAAACTAATTCAAGTTTATTATATGTAAAATATTATACAAACTATCCATCTTTAAAATTTAGGCTAAATATCTACAAATTCCAAATCCACATTGGTTTATGTAAAGTTTTCTCTTTTTTTTCACAGTGGGAAAACCTATCATAATTTGAATATTCGTCCTTGGCTGCTATCCACTATTGCATGCTAACTATCACAGAAATTTATATTTAAAATAAAATTTATAAAATAGGGTATATTAATAAAGGGAAAATAATGAACGATATGTTATCAAAATCTTTAGAATTTACAAATTGCATAACTTTCTTCTTATAATTAAATATAGCCCCCCCTTTTTTTTGTCTCTTGTTTCCTAATTTTACCTCTCTTTTTTTCTAGTTCTAGTTTTAGATTTCTTTATGCACCTATATAGAGTTTCATTTTGCCAATTTTTTAGTCTTTTACTTTAATTTAGCTATATTTAAACTAGGTGGGCTACTATGTAGCTTGTTTCATTAATAGAATCATTAGAGAGATTTGTAATTATTCTTTTTTAATATAGAGTTGACATGTAACGTTTAAATATTATTAACAAAGTTATATATATATATATATAACAAAAATAAGTTTTTATATAGAGAGTCATATGGATATATGTTTTTTGCTTCCAAATATGATTGGGACATGTATTCATATTTTAATATGTAGAATGTGAATTTTAAATAAAATAAAATAAATATTTTTTTTTGTAATCTAGTCTAATTCTATTGATAATCAAAATATTTTACAATCCATTGTCTGAGCAGACAAACTTATCCAATTCATATTGTATCCAAAAATTCAAAATGAGGGGCTGCCCATAACAGGGAAACCAACCCTTTAATTGCCTGAAATAACTTGAAACATCTACATACGCTAAAACATGATATAAAGATGTAAAAACTCTAGATAGAAATATTGTCCATAAGTGGACTGAGGTGTAAAAACCTTCAGTCTTTGCGTTCTCCTCCATGCTGGATTGCATCAGGTGCTGGAAATTACTCCTCAGTCACTGGACACCCGTAAATACGAGCAATCTCCTCCTCCTCCTCCATGAAGACATGAGGCTTTGACTTCATCGGCTCTCCTCTTTCATTGCATTTGCACCATCCACTTGCCTTGTAGTGCCATAGATTAGGTATGTACAGGGAAGAAGCCTTGATAGGCAGGCTTTCAAGCTTCTTAGGCGGAGGGGTAACAGAGCGGGGAATTGTTGATTTGCGGCATTTCCACTTGGTTAGGGGCTGGGATGACTCAGAGGGCTCAACTAAAGGGGTGAGGGAGGCGGAAAGTGGAGCTATGAGAGCATAAGCTGGGGACTGAGCGGAGGAGCCAACAGTGGACAAGGTTGTGGACTGAGTGGAGGAGTTGTCAATGGTCAGGGTTGCAGACTGAGCGCAAGGAGCCGAGTCTGGTTCAACAATGGAGAGAAAATGTCTGTCAGCAAAGGCTCTGGTTAGCCTGGCCGAGAGGGCGCCCCTGGTGTTACCTCTACGAGGATTCTGTATCTGCCTGGGCGCCATGACAATGGGAGCACAGAGCTGCAGAGAGCGCGCCAGGTCGTGAGGGATAATTTTTGCAGAGCTTCGCTGGAAATTCGAGGATGAATGTGGGAGGGAGCAAGGTGTCAGGCTTTAATGGTTGTGCCTCTTTGATCGAGGCCACAACTGTCCGTCACCTGCCCCATTAAAACTCTTCACTATGAATATTTGCGATGTGGTGCGGCCATCCAACCATGGGTGTCATCGCACACCGGAGGGTGGGTTGGCCATCACGTCACCTGGATCCGGGAAAAATAAATAAAATATTGATAACACAAATATTTTTTATTTAATATATAGAGAGCCATATGAATATATGTTTTTTGCTTCCAAATATAATTGGGGAATGTATTCACATTTTAATGTGTAAAATCTAAATCATAAATAAAATATTTCAACATCAACTACTTATTTGTTGTATAAAACAAAGCATATATATATATATATATATATATATATATATAGAGAGAGAGAGAGAGAGAGAGAGAGATCTTATTCCATTAATAGGTTCATTAGGGAGATTTGTAATTCATTGATTTTTTAATATGGAGTGGACATGTTGCATTATATATATATATATAGAGAGAGAGAGAGAGTCCTATGGATATGTGATTTCTACTTTCAAATATGATTGGGGCATGTATTCACATTTTAATGTGTTGAATGCAAATCATAGAGAGTTCTATGGGTATATACTTTCTACTTCCAAATGTGATTGAGGCATGCGTTAACATTTTAATGTGGCAAATGAGAATCATAAATAAAATATTTGAATGTCAACTATGTTTCCATTAACATTTTAATATGCAAAATGAGAATCATAGAGAGTTTTATGGATATGTGCTTTCTACTTCCAAATATGATTGAGACATGTATTAACATTTTAATATGCAAAATTAGAGTCATAAATAAAATATTTCAATGTCAACCATGTATATACTATATAAAATGAATATGTCAAATAATTCATTTTATATAGTATATACCTAGTTGACATTGAAATATTTTATCTATGATTCTCATGCCATGCATGGACTATGGAAAGCCTCCCCTAAATGCTCCTCTGCTTCTCTATCTTCGAGGTTCTTTTCCTTTTTCAATACTTAAAACACCTATGAAGGAATGGTCTCATATATAGGATTGAAAGTATGGATGCTTCTCACTGACCAAAGTTATTATGTTCTGTTAAGCATCTTTTATTCATTTTGAAAGAAGATCTGATATGCATAGGCAGCATCCAAAATAAATTTTCTCAACTACTTTGGTCAGAAAAATAGTACTTATGAGTGTTTACCAATTTTTCAATACTTAGCATCAGCTAAGAATCAGTGCGGGTCATCAAATTGGTAAGCATGGGAAAACGATCAAAACTCGGGAAGCATAAACTTGAATTCGAAAAACTCAGACGAATGGGAAAATTAGCAACATGAACAACTCAAAAAAGCTATAAGGCGCACTCCAACTCTTCTAAGCTTTGTCTTTTTTGCTAGAATCCACCCATAAAATATTCGACAAATTTATGGTTTTATTATGTACAACGAGTTTGTGAATGCATAAAGGAATTCAATTTCTTGAAAAATCCTTGTAGTACTTTGAAAATCCAAATTTCACATCTCAAATTTGTGATTCCAAAAAATCTCCACTTTATTTTAGGCAAAGTACTACAGATATTTTTCAAGAACTTGAATTCCTTTATGACTGGAAAATATGCCCATAGAAGATTTAGACAATGACATTGTTTATCAGGCAGTTTCACTTTTTTACTATTGTTTTTTTTTGCTGGAATCCAACAATAATTTTTTGACGAAATCATGGTTTTATATTGTTTAAAATCAATTTTTGAGTGCATAAATGGATTCAATGCCCTGAAAAACCCATGTGGCACTCAGATTATGTAAATTTCACAATTCAAACTTGTGATTCCAACAAATCCCTGCTAGATTTCAAACAAAATCAACCAGAAAATATGCTCGGAAAATGGCAAAAACATAGAATATTTATATTATGGCACACTTTATGGCACAATCTATTTCTTCTACATTTTGGCTTTTTTTGAGGGAATTTGACAATTAATTTTTTTACGAAATCATGGTTTATATTGTTGAAATGTGTTTTTGAATGTATAAATGAATTCAATGTATGGAAACACACCGTGTTTAGAAGATTATGCAAATTTCATTGCTCAAACTTGTGATTCCGTCAAATCCCTATTATATTTTGAGCAAAACTAACTGGAAACATAGAAGATTTCTACTATAATGTTATTTAAAACACACTCTAACTCATTTACGTTTTGACTTTTTTTTTTACAAAATTTAGCAATAATTTTTTTGACAAAATCATGGGGGAAATCAAAAGATCAAGAGTATAGGCCAATGTTAGTTAAAAACACTAAAAAAGATCAAACTTTCTCAAACTGGTCAAGTGATTGAGTTCTGCCAAAGTTTGTCAAAATGGTCGAATTGGTTGAGTATCTGAGTCTCGATCCAACTCATCAGCCCATGATCAAATTCACCACGTCTCACAAGTCTTGGCCAAATTGTTGGACTCTTGGCAAGTTTGATTATGTTGCACCAAATTTTACCAAGTTGAGAGGACTCAACTCATTTCAAAGTCCAGCCAAATTGTCACTTGTTAGTATAAGTGGCATATATCCATCATTGACGGAATTTGAAAAAGTATTGGCCTGTGTCCACCATCCTAGCCATGCTTGAATTTGAACAAGTGCGAGGGGTATGCATGAATTTCACCAACTATGTTGTTCAATGTTTGCCCATAGTTAAACAGAGACATTTGGCACCTATGCACAAGAATCTCTATGATAGATATCCAATATAATTTTTTTGTGTTAAAGGCTCGATATGTTATTATCTAAGAAGAGTACATAGATGCTTTCTTGATGTTGAGGGCGGCCCGACAGGGAAACCGGCCCAAGAACACCAATTCAAAATCTTAAGATTACAAACACTAGAGTTGGTGAGATTGTCTGACAAAATTATAGGAAAAAGAGCCAAATCATGGCAAAAAGATACTACATAGCCCTGGTTTAGGCCTCTGGCCACAAAAATGACTGTATGAGTGACTAACATAAGAAAACTAAACTGACTGTATGAGTGACTAACATAAGAAAACTATGATGAGAACCAGAATACTAACCACACAAGAAAAGCATACTAACATAATGGGTAGTTGAGAAGAGTTTAGAGCCATAGTCAATCTACCACGAGCTGTGAACCACCAGCCAATACTGATAGCATCACGTAACAGAAGAAGTCACCAACCATGACCACTAATGCACAACGAGCCATGAACCACCAATGATGACCACGGATGCAAAGCAAGCCACGCACCATCATCAAGAATGACGGGCGCACAACCGACCACAGACCATCTAAGGATGCTTGCACTCATGTACTAGTAACATTCACCCTATACCTCCAGCAAAGGCAAGAGAGTACCCTCAGGCATCTACTCACATCCGAACCGTTAGAGGTGTCTCCTTCCATGCCACCACTTGAACAGGCCTCTCCAACTTCTCCAATTGAACTGATTCCACCACTTTGTCCAGAATCACCTAAAAATATTATACCGATTCCTCCACTTTGTCCAGAATCACCTAAAAATGTTGTTGACAGTGACTTAGAGGCAATTCTACACAACCCTTTGCTAGACTTAGCAGCACTCACAGTATATGGAAAACCATCTACTTCTTCTGGTCTACACATTTCTCCAGAATCGGCTAAAAATATTGTTGTTCGAAAAACCTCCAAAAATGGGTCCAGACATTTTAGGGGTCGAATGAAAACAAAGTCATTGTTTCAGGGTGAATTGATTCAATTGTGTCATCAACTAATCTTCGAGGCCTTAGAGAGGGCAGCCCCAATACATCTCGAATATGATGACTATCTTATCCTTAAATATCAGAGGGGTAGGCGGATCCTCAAAAAAACTCTGCCTGAACAAAATGTTCTCTGATTTTCTGCCATCGATGATTCTTCTCCAGGATACTTTATGTAGTAGGACCATTGCAATAGAGGTAATTCTTAAGATCAGACCAAACTGGAATGCTATGGGGTTGGACGCGGAATACAGGGCAGGGGGATTAATAGCAGCATGGGATCCTTCCATTTTTAGCCTTAGAGCTTACAAGTTTTTTGGAGGTATTCTACTCTATGGAAATATCAGAGGGTTGGGGGAAAAAATTCATATTGTTAATCTATATGCTCCATGTAGAAATCGAGCCTCCTTCTGGGATCGAATGGATCAATCCGGTATATTGAATATCAAATATATAATGATTATTGGGGACTATAATGCTTCTCTCTCGGTGGATGAGTCCTGGGGTGACAGGGCACAGAGGGATCCTTTGGCTGATAATATTGGAAAAATATTCTTGGATTCGGGCTTCATCGACATCAAGCCATCTCCTCTTGTCCCTACATGGACGAATAGACGCAGTGGCCACAATTTCATCGGCAAATGTCTTGACTGAATTATGATGAAGGTTCCTCTCAATACAATGCTGGGAAATGTCAGAACAACGGTTTTCCCTACATGCTCATCTGATCATATGAATATCTCATTAACGTGGAAATGGGAGGAAAGGACGAGTGGAATCCCCTTTAAATTCAACAGAATTTGGTTACAAGATCCAACATTCAATAAACTGGTGATCGAATATTGGAATCAGAAGGATAAGGTCTCCTGTCTTGATGGATGGAGAAAATTCGTAGATAAGCTGCACAAACTAAAATCTACTGTAAAGACTTGGCAGAAGGATAAGAAATCCAGTCTTGATAAAGAGCTCAGGGACATTGAAAATAAAATTCAACAAATATTTAAACAAATGAAAGATTCAGCACCTGATTCTTTAACATTTTCCACTCTCAAAATGCTGGAGACAAGAAATATTGAAATACTAAGGATACAAGAAACAATATGGAAATTAAAAATCAGAGTGCAATGGCTGAAAGAGGGTGACCTTAATACGAAGTTTTTTCACAATTGTGCCAACGGACGCAGGAACAAAAACTCTATCTGGAATATCAAGGCGGCTGATGGCTTGATGAAGTATACAAATTCTGAAATACAGATTGAGGCATTCAAATATTTCTCTGACTTTTATAAAGTTGATAATGAGATTGACTCGCTAAATCAAACATGGTTTTTACAGCACTTACCACTTATGTTTGACCAGACAGCAAATGAAATCTTGGAAGCAGAGATAACCAAGAAAGAGATTGAATCAACTCTAAAGGATTTCACCTAGGACAAAAGTCCTGGCCCGGACGGCTGGTCGGCCGAATTTTACTCACACTTCTATGACTTAATGGCGGATGAGATCCTCACGGTGGCCAAACAGATTAGAGTAATGGGTCTTGTTCCTGCTGATATGAATTCAACTTTTCTAACTGTCATTGCAAAATCGTCTTCCCCTGAACAGTTCTCAGACTATAGACCTATTGCACTTTGTAATGTAATATACAAGCTAAATTCTAAAATAATCGCAAACAGAATCCGAGCAACCTTATCATTTAGGATTTCAAAAGAGCAATTTTGATTTCTGGGTGGAAGGTCCATACATGATGCAATCATGATTGCTCAGGAGGCTCTTCATTCGATTCACGCAAACAAATCTGAGGCAATCATCATGAAGATTGATATTAAGAAGGCATTCGACTCTGCTGATTGGTCTTTTATTCGACTTATTCTCCTCAAGATCGATTTCTCAATGAGGTCTCTCGGGTGGGTTATGGCTTGTATCACCTCTGTGCAATATGCAGTCCTCATAAATGGTATTCCAACTGCATTCTTTGGAGCTGAAAGGGGTCTGAGACAAGGATGTTCATTATCCCCCCTCATTTTTATTCTAATCATGGACTGCTTTAGCAATGTTATGAAGATGGCAGAGGAACGAAGATACTTTAAAGGTCCACCTTTCTCCCCTTCGGTAACTGTCACACACTCACTATTTGCTGATGATTTATTAGTATTCGGTATGCTCAACAGAAATTAGTGGTTTTATTTACACTATATCCTTATCCGATTTCGACATGCCTCTGGGCTTTGCATCAACAATGACAAATCCATTCTTATATACAACGAGGGTGACATGGAGGAAATAGAATTCATAGCAACTTTTATGGGAACAAACAGTCGCCATATTTCTAAGGGACTCACCTACCTAGGATTTAGATTGAAGGCATGCTCTTATACTACTGCTGACTGGATCTGGCTTGTCGAAAAGTTTAGCAACAAGATAAACAAGTGGCAAAACAGATCACTTTCGATGGGAGGTAGATACATATTGATAATGGTTGTTCTATCACAATATGTTGTCTACTGGTCACACCTTTATTTCCTCCCGGCATACACAGTAAACAAAATCAATTCTATGATTGCAAACTTTCTATGGGGTTCATCTCCTGATCACACCAACATACATCTTTGCAAATTGAGCGAAATATCGGTTTCGAAAAGAAATGGAGGCTGGGGATTACTAAACATTAGATCTTTCGCCAATGCTTTATTGATAAAATCCCTTTGGCGTTCTCTTAATTGTGATGGAAAATGGTTGAGCATCATTATACTTAAATACATACAGAGTGACCCATTAAAGCTTCTTTATTCGAGTGGATCTACAAAGGCGTGTCGGGCATCTGCAATTTGGATCAGTTTTTGCAAGATCATGCCCTTGCTGAGTCAAAGACTTGCATGGAAATTTGGGAATGGGCGTAATATTTTCATTGGGATCGACAGGATATTTTCATCCTCTAAACAATATCAGATAGATGAACACTTATTACACAGATTACAGTAGACGGGCATATTTACTTTATCGGACCTTATCCTCTGCTGGTCCCTTGATGCTCCCATTTGGAAATCTGCTGACAGGCTAAGCATATATGGAATTGATCTACCGGCATGGAACGAGTATAAAAAATTTCTACAAGGACTGGGACTATCGTATAACAGAAATGGTGACCAACTGACTTGGAATGGAAGAACATCTGGATCGGGCTTAATTGTGAAGGACATTTATGAAAGTCTCATTTAGCCAAATCCTTCTGCTGTGCCATCTCCCTTCTACTTTTCCTGGCACCTAAATATTCCAAAATGGATTGTATTATTTATCTGGCTATTATGGAAAAGTAAAATATTGACTTGGGATGTTTTATGTAGGCGGGGCTTTATGGGTCATGCCCCTTCTGTCGATTGCAGGAAGAAACCTCAACACATCTCTTTTTTACTTGCCCTTTCAGCCTTTTGATTTGGATGCATTTCTCAGGTGTTGTTCGCGATTCATCTTGGCAGCCTTCTAATTGTATACAATCTATTACATCATGGGCTGAAGTCACATATCCATTAAACACTACACCTTTCTATGTTATATGGGAAATCTGGATTGCCAGAAATCGATGTATTTTTGAAGATTCCCCTCCTCACTCTGCCTTGATCATTAAGGATATCTCGACTTGGATCAATATAAATTCATGCATCGTCTCTGATATAAAAGATCTTTCTGGACGAATTAGACCTCATCAGGTCATTCTCTCGACATTATTTTTCGATGGTGCATGCATCAATGGAATATGCGGCTATGGGGCTTGGATTCGTCTTCACAACAACGACCACTATCAAATCTATTGGAACGGAGGCTCTGGCTCAAACAACAAGGCTGAAATTATGGCACTCTGGGGAGGTTTGTACATTGCATATAATCTAAAACTCTCAGACATCTATATATACGAAGACTCGAAGATTACTATAGATGGGATCAATGATCGCTGTAATCTACAAATCCATCATTGTTTTGGTTGGATTCAGAGAATTAGAAACATTCTACAGAAATTTCAGTCATATAGTATCGAACACATCTATATAGATTTGAATACTAGAGCTGATAAGCTATCGAAGAAAGGACTGGACAGTCCTTCTGGAGAGTTTCATATTCATCTCTACAGGGATTCCCTTTGCCTCGACACTCAGATACTCCCTATTCCTTAACAATCAACAGATGATGGGGACCTTCTTCTGAAAGCGAGCCTGTTTTCTGATTTGTTTCTTCGATGTTGGGTGCAAGCGAGCCTTCTTCTGCAAGCGAGGCTACTGGTGGCTTCTTGGCATTGACTCTGTTCTTGGCATTGCTTCATCAGACAAGATTCATTCTGAATCTCGTTTTTTCTTCATTTAGGCTTCTCAGAGATCATTGTCAGAGATCACTCAGTATCTGAGTTTCAGCTGTTTCTTGTATTGTGAGGCATTGAATTCCAGTAAAACCAGAGGCCATTATGGGATTTTCTATTCATGGGATGCTCTGGTAAATGCTTAGAGAATTCTTAGAGGATTGGGGTTCCAATTGCTGGATTCTTCGGGACTAAAATTGGGTGTAATGTCTTATGATGTAATCACTCGTATTTGATTGAATATGAACTGTAATACTACAACATTTTTTTCTTACTGAAAAAAGAGAGTACCCTTAGGCTGTGCTTCAGAATTAAGTGCCCAGGGCCACCTCCAACCTCCATTTCTTCCCAGACAATATGGACTACGAGCCACCAGCTTCAAAGCCATGGAGTACTCTCCTCCTCGAGCAACAAATTCCAACTCACCAACCAAGGATGGACCCATCCTTCCAGTCGATTGCAAAGTGTCCACCACCTTTTAGAGTGAAGAATCACCATACCCAAGTAGCCATAAGAAAGTGAGACCCGAAATATCTTGCATGATGGGAACCATAAACAACTGCTACTTTGACTCAGCACGGAATAGAAAGAAAAACTCTGTGAAAGTTTCCAAATGTAAACACATCTCTATGTTGTCGGATTCCCTGGAGGTGGAAAACATAAAGTCTTCGACAGGTGAATTTCCCCATGACCAGTGGGCACTCAAGCTAATCCTCCATGCCAAAGAAAAGAACAAAAGTCCAATTATGGGTGAGGACCCTGGCTGCCACAAGATTGAGATGACTACCGACATTGCAGAGAATATGAACCATGACATTACCCGCTAGCTGAGACTTAATACCAACCACCATGCGAACCAGTGTGGGAATAATCACGTCACACGCCGAAGTAATTAGCCACCTCTAGATTTCTTGATGCCAAGGGTCCCTATCTATATCATGCTCCATTGTAATCTAGGTAGGGAAGTACCAGATTGTTACAGAGGCACCAAATAAGACTTGGATCTCACACGCAGAACCATTTAAAAACCATAAAGGACCCTGCGGATGAATGGCTAAGGAATGATTGAACGCCATCATAAACTAGGCAAGGAAGTGCCAAATTTCCCCTCTAACAAAAATGCCTAGCATCATTGGATTTAATGGATTGTACCTGTGTTGAGAATAAGACACCTTGCCTCCTAGGTGGAGGATAAATCCACCCTTGGCAGTGAAATCAATTTGATTGCCGATCATGGGCACTTGCAGTGGGGAAGCTAACCTAAATAACTATTATGGTACACTAGGTACGATTGTGATGGTACTCACTATTAGAATATTTATTATGCATTCAACCTGAGGCGTTTATTAGACCTTAGGACCATTGGATTACTCCATTTATGGTAACTTTAGCGGTTAAAATCGTCCCACCCTTTGGGGTCTTAAGGGGAAACCCTAAACTTATTTCTCGTTGAGACTCTAGCTTCATTGGAGACACATGATGCATTATGCTTTTTGGGATCTTCTTTTGTAGATATGCCTCATTGTATAAAGGTGTTTATGAACGCTGCCATTCCTCGTGGATTAATTTTGCTCATCATGAAATCGTAATATGGTATCACACTAGTTCGGAACCCTGCTCAATGGAAGTGATGTGCAAACCTATGAAGACGTGCTAAGTAGTTCCATGTGGCAACTAATATTTAGGCATGACAAAGCAAATATAATTGTTAAATCAAATATTTTTTCTAAATATCTTTTTTATTCTCAAATATAAAATGTAAGGAAAGATAGGAATAAAGTTTCCCATTGGTTAGAGTGGATTTAGTGGTATTTTTAGCATGTAAAGATACACAATTTGTGAAAATATGTAAGTGGGTCATCAATGAGTTGTTGAAGAGGCAATAGAATGCTTTCAAGTTATTTGTATATGGGTTGTGTTACCACTCAATTTAGCAGGGGTCCTAGGAGGGGTTCCAAAGAGACTATGTCATCAATGAGTTGTTGAAGAGGCAATATAATGCTTTCTAGTTATTTGTATATGGGTTGTGTTACCGCTCAATTTAGCAGGGGTCCTAGGAGGGGTTCCAAAGAGACTACTACTAGACCAAGTGGCAACAACGGGACAAGGACCCGTTGTCACCTTAGTCGATGTCCCCTGCTATTTATGGACTTTCACCGATGGGAGGAGTCCTGGTGTAAGAGAAATCACTATAAATGATAAGTCAAGGATTAGATACAATGTGATTTCCAAAACCCATTCAGAGGAGAGGCTCAAATAATGGATTGCTTGCTTTAAAATCAAGAGAAGGGTTCTCCAAGAAAGGCTTATTGATAAGAGGCCTAGACTTAGGTGAAATGGTATTCGACACAAGAAATGTACCTAGATCAAGGATTCCTAGAAAAAGGGAAAGGACCTCTCTTAGGGTTTGTGAGATAACAAACATGCAAAGGTTTGGGACCATAAGAGAGACCTAAGGGATCCTAGCAAGACCTAGGGTACAAGATGATCATCCACAATATTATTAGGTCAAGCAAGGATGAGAAGAAGGGTCAATGAGAGATGAGCTTCCTTTGAGTTTTAAAGTGTAAATGACCCTAGAAATGGCACTAACCAAGGAAGGTAAGCACAGAAATAATTTTGGATATAGGACTTCAGATTTCTCTCAAACTAACCACGGGAATTTCTTGAAACTTTGAGGGCACCTAGAGGAAATGACAACATAGTAGTGTACCAATTTGAACAACAAGGAGATATCTCTAATGCAATTCGCGCTACGAACTAGTTGGCCTTCTAGGGTTAGGGCCAAAAATAGGAAAAGAGTAAGAAAATGGTTTAAGGAAGGGTCACTGTGACTCCTCAAACTAGTAGGGGTCCTAAAAATGGATGCTTGGACGGCTACTACTAGATCAAGGGCAACAATGGAGCAATATCCCATTGTCACCTCGACTATGACTCCCTACTCTTTACGGACTTTCATCGATGGGAGGAGACTCGTTATAATAAGGATCATGAAAGTGAATAGATCAATGATAGGATGATAGGTGATCCTAGAAGCCTATTCACAACAGAGGCTCAGATAGATGCCTAGCTTGATTTGAAAGCAAGATGAAAGACTCTCTAGGAAGGGCTTAGAGGAATTCTAAGAGCTATGGTTTGAGTATATGACTTGTCAAGAATATTCTTAGCTCCTAAAATCCTTGTGGAAACTTGTCTTCCAAGTGGTCTTTGTGAGATTGGCTTCAATAAGTTGTGGGACAACATGGGACCAAGTGGACCGAGGTTAGGTCAAGGGAATGGGGTTGAGAAATCAATGATATAATTGACCTAATCAGGGAGGGGAAAGGGATGAAGGAAGGAATTTTCAATTAAAGGTAGTGCAATGATCCCAGTGAGGTTTCTAACCTAAGGAAACCAAGAGCAAGAATCAGTCTTCGAGCTAGGGCTTATGATATCTCAATATCCCACTGTTGGAATCTCATGAAATTTGGAGGGCTTCTTGAGGACACACCAACAAAGTTGTGGACCAAAATTTGAAGTATTTGAATTGCTAGACTGTGAGATAATTGATGCCCTAGGTGACCTATGTAGGCTAGTCCTAGAAAAGAGGGGAAGGTGAAAGAAATAAGCTTTGAGGTGATCACCTATGGAAGACCAGTGCCTAACCTTTTAGGGAGATTGGATTAAAGTATCATTATGACTATGGATATTGAATTTTCTATGTCAAGGAGGCCTCAAAGACAACTTCGCATAGCATTAGGGCAGCAACAAAAGAAACTTCAAGGAATTTATATTTCGTATTGAAAAATAGATGGCTTATCAAGATGGATTTCAACGATGAAACATCTCTAGGAACATTATTTCATTATACATGGCCCATACATGAAGCAATACTATCTAGAAATAAAATTTCCACAACTTCGCATAAATTGATGTAGTAAATTTTCCCTAGTATAGCGAAATCCCAACAATAATGTATGTGAAAAAATATAAAGAAAGAATAGCATTAAATTGTACTTACATGTATAAGAGTATATCCAACCATCAAAACTTTTCCAATCAAGAAGCTCCAAGACAAGAGAAAATGATCCAAACATCAAAATTCATTCCATGCTCCAAAAAATTCATCCTCCAAGAAGGAGGCTTGATGAAGTCCATAGGTGCTATAATGTGAAATAGGACTCCAAAAAGTAGTGGACAAGGGGTTGGCCCCTTGTTCTTCAAATACTAGATATGTGGTGCTCCCACTAGTTGTGGGGGCACACAAGTAACCTCATGGGTTTCCAAATAGATCGAAGATGCTTGTAGACGATCTACAAGGGCTCAGATGATGGTGTAAGTGATGCCACATCATCATACAGGTCTTAAGTCATCTGCCAAGTGCATGGTACAACTGTGGGGCCGACTGGGCATGGTGAATCAGGAGCATCTTCCTCGTCCAATAGGTGAATCTTGAGCAATATATGAACGTCTCCGGGGATCCATGGAATGCTTTCTACTGTTGTGGAGGCGCATACCTCTCTACACACACATCCTACATATGCCAATGTAGCCCTTTGGAGGGTTAGGACCCCGTATAAGGAGACCAAACCCAAAATGGAGACCATCTGCAATCCTGCATAAGATACAATGTATCCCCTTGCCTTCCAATACAACAAGTAATTTAAATAAATTGAGTTAAAGATCTTACAAACCATGGAAAACAGGTGGTCACTTCCATAGTGGGCTTTGGCATGTGCTAATGTCTCCAAGCTCCAAGGGGGGTTAACCAAGTACCCTATACTTTTAAGGGGGACAATGTACATCCTTCAAATGGTGGTGGCATGTGATAAAGAGATGAATGGAATAGGGAATGAAAGGGGCAATATGGGGCCACATGTCTTGGTATAAGGGTAGCTAATAATGGGAATCCCACACTTGGGTATATAATGTATAGGAGGGAGAAATCATGGTGCATGATACACCCCGACCTTGATTTTTCCACCCTTCTTCATATGTGTTTTTCCTTTTATGATTTTTCTTTGATTAACCGCTCGAGGCTCAAGGGATAAGAGCATGATGTGTAAGGTATAGTAGTGGATATCCCCTTTAAGGTAGGGTGGTTCATTGCGCACCAGGGGTTGGTACAATCATGGGTTCTTGTGTGATAAGGGAGGCTCGTCTAAGGCCTATAGGAACCAGGTTGATGGCCATGGGTATGGGGTAGAGCTCAAGCATTTGGCTTTTTCCCACGTGCTAAATGTGTTTGTCCCAACCATCTTTTTCATTTTGTGGTACATTTTCCTATTGAATGTGGCCAATTATGCTTTTACTTTTCTTTTCAGCTGCATCAACCTCTAGGGCATCGTTTCAAGCCCGACCCAAGGTGTGGGCAAGGGGAAGGGGGGGATAACCCTATGTGGACCAAGGTGGGAGAAATGATGAGTGGGGTTGTAATGAGCGGAAAAGGGGTGATATATGTGGATGAAAGAGCGGGACCACGCAACGAAAATTAGGGTTTCCCATGTAGTACCATCCCTAAATCCTAAAGGTCAATAAAAGAGATCTCACGTGACTAAGATCCAAGGGTAACATAATGGGATTTAGAATGTACAGGTGTCTCTAGGCTCAAGAAGGAGGTTAATCAAGGAGCCTATTAGGTTGTTTCAACATCTAAGGGAGTGACATGTCCATGTGACATCTGTCAGATTGTAGGTGTCATGAAATAATGATGGAACAGAGTGGGGTAGCAGGGGTAGGCTCCAAGTCACATGCCATGGTACAATGGTAGCTATAATGAGGGAATCCATCAAATGGGTGCATACATGTCGCAGGGAGAAATTGTGGTACGTGAGTTACCCCCACCTTTGTTCTTCCACCCTTCTTCATATGCCTTTTGCATTTTATTGATTTTTCTTTTTTATAGCGCCTCAAAGCTCCAGGGAATGAGAGCATGATGTGAATAATATAGTAGTGGATACCCCCTTAGCGTAGGGTAGTTCATCACCCACCAGGAGTTGGGACAATCATGGGTTATTTAATGATGCAGGGGGCTCATATAAGGGGCCCCAAGAACCAAGGTGATGACCATAATGATAGGGGTAGAGCTCATGTTTGGGTTTTTCCCACATGCTAAATTTTTATGTCCGGACCATATTTTGTATTTTATGGTATATTTCTTGTTGTAAGTGGCTAAATTATGCTTTTTACTTTCTTTTTAGCTACATCAGCCTCTAGGGCTTCGTTCCAGGCCCGACCCAAAGTGTTGAGAAGGGGAAGGGGGGGCTAACTCCATGTGGACCTAATGGAAAAATGTGGACCCAAATGGGAAATATGTGAAAAGGGGTTATAATGAGCAGAGAGGAGTGATGTTTTTGGTGTCGGGAAGTGGGACCACACAACCAAAATCAGGGTTTCCCATTTAGTGCCACACATAAAGCTAGTAGCGAATAGAGGAGATTCCACGGGACCAGGATACAAGGCTAACCACCAAGTTCGATAAGGGAACAAGAGTACAAACCAAGCCCATTCTTTCCACAAAATCCCCCCACTAATCCATTTCTAGATCTATCCATGATAAGTAAGAAAAAATTATCCAATTACATAATGAAATCCATACCTTTGCGGTTGGAAGGCCCACCTTCAATCATACGATCATGACAGTTGGGCGAGGGCATATAATGGCTAGATCATGTGGTGGAGTGGTGGCACATCGAGCTATCTCGCGGCTGCTTCCTATCAGCTAAAGACAATCTAGGAGAAAAAAAATCTCCTATGGGTGTCATTCACTCGTGGTGGGTAACAGGTTGTTAGCATGAAAGTTCCATTAATTGATTTTGGGATGCTCTTCTTACTAGTGGTGAGAGAATATATATATATATATATATATATATATATATATATATATATATATATATATCCCAAGGGTTAGCTCGATTGGTTGATGCTCTTGTGCAAAACTTCATGGAGGTTTCAACATCAAATCTCATTGAGTACTTTGGGGTTATTTGTGAAAGGCATAGGGTTGGTTCATACACTCTAGCTCTCTTGGGAATCTCGAAAGGCTCTGGCATGAACTATCCAAGGATGCATGCATTTTTGTATTAAGCTTAGGAGATAGGCTAGAAAACTATTATAACTTGGATATGACTTCTTAACCTATTATATGGGGTTGAGACTATCTTCTATGAATAATTTATTTTTAAGTCCAAGGGTTTAGCTTGATTAATGGATGCTCTTGTGCGAAAGCTTATGGAGGTATTGGGATCAAATCCCATTGAGCCCCTTGTGGTTACTTGTGAAGACACAAGGTTGGGTCAGGCACATAGGCTCTTATGGACATTTGGAAAGGCTTGAGTGTGAACTATCTAGGGACTTGTGCATGTTTGGACTAAGCTCAGGAATTATCCCTGCTTTCCTCACAATGAGAGATAGCCTAAAAAACTTCTATATCCTTTGGGTTATGATGCAACCACTTCCAGAACTATTGTCCAAGGTTAGAAATACCTCTTTTCCCATTTAAGCCCAAGGCATTAGCTCAATTGGTTGTAGCCAATGTTGTCAGATGTTGTAGGTGACCGGTTCAAATCCCCCTAATTGAGGTGCACTAGCCTATGCCACTAGGTTTACTTGAAATTACATCGACGAGTGTGGGGAATCATCTTTTGGGTTCCCTGTGGGGTTTTCCTTTGTGTTATACACACACACACACACACATACACACACAAACACACATTGTTTGATGAATGCCAGAGAATTCAACTCTATTTTCTCTACATTCTTTATATCTCTTGGAGAAGACCATGGATGATTCCTTTAGTGTGCCCCAACTACCTAGCGAAAGTTTAGCAACGTTGTTTATGTAATATTGGAGATTGGAGGCACCATTATAGTGATCACATTTATTGGGTGAATCCAATGTCCTACTTGACTCTCTTTGAAGCTAAGTTGCACTGAAATAGATACGGGAATGAATACGAATACAAGGTTTGAAATGGATATGGAAAAATTTCAAAAAATCTAGATATGATACGACAAATAAACAACACACACACACACACACACACATATATATATATATATAAAGTTCATATTATCATTCATCTTTTAGTCTTTAGAATCTAGATTCTATATTTAAAAATACATAATCATCATTATGAATTCAACATAAACAAATCATCATCATCAATTGTTTTCAGAGTCACATTATACTTCATGAAATTATATATTTTTCTAATGAATTTGACAACACTAACACTGAGGGAACATAGTGAATTTGAGTTTGTAAATAATATGTTGCACAATATTTTGGTCTAGACTCTAAAGGAGTCATGACATAGAAATATTGTTTAGTATCACCGAATATAATGTAAATTTAATCATTGTAAATAACAACGTCTACACATTATAAATTGGATTATACTCCAGTAGCTACAACAGGAGATGCTCTATATCTGGATTTTGACCGGTTTGGACAGGCCATGCCTTTGACCGGTCAGTTTGACTGGTTTCCGGTTTGAAACGACTGGTTTTTAATACTATACTGTAAGATAAGGCCCAACCCAATAATGATGATTCCATTTCTTTATTTTCGTTTTGACAGTTTTTAATGTTTCACATGACTGTTTCTACATTTTCAAATCACTTTCAACAAAGCTCAAAGCACTGCCACGTATTGCCATTGGATTGAATTATACAGTTTTCTATTTTATGAGAATAAGAATTTTCGATAATCATAGGAAGCTATATGGCTTGTTTGGCTGTATTTTTTCCAGCTGTGTAAATATGACAGTACTGGTTTCTATGTCTTTAACAATGATAGGAACAAAAATGATCCATACAATTTGGCCAGTATACTCCTTTCTGACCACGGCACTTTGGAAGAACATTTTTTGTATAGGCAACCAGATGAACATTTTTACTGTAATATATCCATCATAGATCTTCACTCAAGTTGTGTAGTTTGTGAGTATGACCTCTGTCTTACATGTTGTCGAGAGCTTCGTGATGGGTTAAAGTTTGGAGGTACTTCAGCAGAATCATCCAACCAATTTTACACGAAGAGGCTACAGGCTTACAAAGGAATAGATGGATGCAATCTTATGACGTTACATATAAGTTATATTACATTGCAGGTTCAACGCATACTCTTCGTTCAAGAGGATATCACGATCACAATGAACATTACTATTGGATGTTACAAGATATGAGTTTTTAATCATTTGAATTATGTTTACAAACTGTTGAGCAAGCAAAAAAATTAGAGTCATTTGTAGATAAACAAAAGCTCGACTGTGGAGGCCTTGAAACAATTATTGAGAATGTCTTCGAATAATTAAAAGACAAGGAATCTGATTTGGCTATGCTCAGAACAAGTCGGCTCAAACTAAACACAGGTTGGCCTTGTTTTTAGTTCACTGGATCAAGTATAAATATAAGTAATATCTCCCGAAACTGGCTAGCAACTTGGTGAAAAGTGCAGAAGAAAAAATTGAACCTGAGGAAGATAATTCATGTGGCAAAGTGAAGAAGAAATACTTAGGATTTATTTTCTGGTCATTGTGGTTCATGGGTTATGGTTTTTTGGATTAAATTCTTGGCACAAAACTTAATATTTTTGGAGCAGCTTTTAGACCTTTCAGATCAGAATTTAGACTCTTGAAGAACAAATTTCGGTCTTGAGGACCAGCAGTCTCGGCCTGAGGCAACTACAGACCTCGGCCCTCTCCCTGTGGTTCAATCTATGAAAGGCCTGAAGTTCAACCAGTATTTCGGCCTATTTGTCTCTGCCTGCAGATGATTTTGGCCCTGCACTTGCACACTCTGTGACGAATTTCAGATTGTGGAAAAGGAAGATTCAGTCTCTCTTCTGAAGAAGATTTATGATAAGTTTTTAAGACTTCTGGAATAGTCCCTTATGTGCATTTTTTAAGGTGCCTTGGAGCAATCTTTAAACTTTCTGGAGTAGCCCTGGACCGGACCTTGAAGTGGCTATAAGAGAAGATTTCTGAAGACATTCACGGACCATACTTAAAGACATTTGTGAAGAAGACCTTGGAGCAGAACCTTGATGCAATCCTTGAAGAAGTTTCTGAATAATCTTTAGAGTAAAAATTTGAGAGATCTTGATTAGACTTTGAAGTGACATTTGAGATATTTGTGGAGCGGTCTTTGGAAGTGATCCTGGATCAGTCTTTAGAGAAAATCTTGTGAGAACTTTGTTGAAGCAGATTTTAAGCATCCTTGGAGCAAACTTGGAGAAGATTTTGAAGACCCTTTTGAGCAACAGTTTGAAGTGTATTTGGCACAGACTTTAGAAAGTTTTTGAAGACCTTGGAGAAGTTGATTTAAAGTTTTTGGACCTTGGTAATATTTGAAGTAGACTTGGAGACATTGTTGAAGCAAGCTTTTTGATGACATCTTGAAGCAATATTGGAGTTTTGAAGTATAAATGAAGTGTTTGTTTAGGTTGAAGCTCAAGAGGATTGGTGTCCTCCTCGAGACCATGTTGGTGCCTAGATTTTTATTCGAGGATTGGAGTACTCATTCAAGGTTGGAGCCTTGAAGAAGTTGGAGGTTTTTGTTGTATAGGTTGGAGCCTGAATATTTGTAAAAGAGTATTGGGTATTGGAGTCCTCACTATTTTCATTAATAAAATAATTTTTTGTTCTACTTCTTGCGTTCTGGTTTAACTGTAAAAAATCTTGTTAAAGTTGGAAACTAGGGATTAATTCCCTCATTTGGAAGCCGCTATTTTGATGGCACTCTTCACCTTTGAAGCACACTTGATGGCATCATTCTTCATTTGAAATATTGGAATTTTTTGACCTCCTACAAATGCTTATTTTTCAGGTCAGCTTAGGTTGGCTCCCTTTCATGTTGGCTCATGGATTAAAGGACATGTCTCTTCACCCATGCCAACCACTATAAATATAACCTAAGGTCACCTCATTTTTGCATATCATCAACACACATTTTCATTTCTCTTCTTGGGTTCAATAGCTCTGAAAATTACAGGAATTTCTTCACACGTGGAAGGAAGGAGGACGAAATTGCAGGTGACCGAAAATTTGAATTGTTTGCAACTTTGACCAGCATTGACTTTTATTTTCTGTGCAAATTTTGACTTCGATATTTTGGGCATATCTCTGTATAGTGAAACTGCATTGCTGGGAACAAAAATTGAGGTCATTTGGGTTGTTTGACTAGGTTTGACCGCAGCCCTGAAGTGACTATTTGACCACAAAGCTGTTTTCTTGTTTGACTGGGTATGACCACTCCAAAGTTGACCGTTTTGTTGTTTTTTTTACTATCAAGAGAGTCTGAGCTCCTCTCTCCTTTGACCAAGCTGTTTTGGAAGAGTTTGACCAAACTTTCACCGTTGTTGACTTTCTGGTTAGGGTAGAGTTTGACTGTTGTTGATAGAGTGCAAAATTTGCAGATTTGACTAGGCTGTTTATTTGGCATTTAGATAGTGGTATTGGATCATCAAATTGGCAACTAAATTTTGACTTTGAATTTGTATTATTGTACTCTCTCTCTTTTTTAAGAATTTGATATTTATAATAAGAAGAATTTATCAAGGGGTTTCCCCATCTTGGGGTTTTTCCCTAGCTTGAGCCAAATTCTTGTGTTCTCTTGTCTTGGCTTGTCTTATGCATTTATTGTTTATGTTATATCTACAGTTGTTGTCAATGTGTTAATGGTTAATGTGATTGCAATTGGAAACCAAGTGGAATTGTTAATTGGGCATATATGGAACATTGAATTGATTTTTATAAGCATAAAACATACCACTGTTAACTAAAATTAACATGGTATCAGAGCCCAGGTGAGGACAATTCCAAGCAAGAGAAGAAAAACATTCACTAAGGAATTTGTTGTCAAATGGTTTCCACTTCAAGTATTGCACTACGTGGGCATATTTTGCAAACCCTTGTTTCAGTGATTATGAAGAGAAGGTATCTAAATATTCAAGATAGAGAGAGAGGAAGCAAGTCATTTGAATTATGGAAGCCCTAATCAATGATTAGGTCATAATCCTGTGGATGAAAGAGAAAAAGAGAGGACCCATAAACTCTGTGTTAGAAAGCCGAGGAGCTAGTACATAGCCCATACAAGGCCAAGCATCTTATTATAGAAAGCAAATATGATATGAGGTCTAAAGTGTGAAGTGATTCAAAATTTGTATTCTATATGGGTGACCAATCATCATCTCAGAGCAAAGAATGTTTTTTTTTGTTACAACCTAGTGGCTCTATTCACAAAGTTTTAATGGCCAGATTAATAGCCCTATCAAGGCCTTGCCTCTAGAAGGAAAACTCTCCATGAAAGATAAAATTTCTAGGCATCTTCATTAGCCCTCCTCTCCGTGATAGGACCATAGTCTCTCTCAAGAAGAGTGAAAGATTAAGAGCTCTATTCATGAAGGGCCGAAAGACAATTTGAGAAGGTTGAAGGGCTAGTTTAGAAACCCTCTCAAGTTCGAATAATCTCTCAAGGAGAGCAAAGTCCTGTAATTGTGAATTAAGGACAGAAATCATCTTCCAAGTCATGAAATCCAAATTCTGAGCATTTTTGTAAGTAATCTGATTTTTGGAAGGTTCGTCTTTGTGAGTTTGGAGTAGTCCTTATAGCAAGAAAAAGAAGCTAGCAAATCCAAATTGGTTCAAGGTCTTACAAGCCTGCCTATGTGTGAAATTTTCAATCTGAAATACTAGTGTAGTGATTGATTTATTGTGCCTACTTATTTATGATAAGTTATTTACAGATGGTTCAATAAATTTTGAAATAAACACAACTGCACTATTCTCTTAATAAAAATCAGAAGAACAAATAGAACACATATAACACAATAGAAATAATCACATGTACACAATTATTTTTGGAAAATTGTCCTTGGAAAAACCCAATGTGGGAAAATCGGTGCAACAGATGAGGGTTTATATTCAGCAGTGGAAATATTTTACAAAAATTATCTTTTCCTACCATTTTGATTTTAAAAGCCATGCCTTGTCACTTTGTCAATCATTATTGACCCAAGTATGTTCCCTTTTTGCATGCCATCCCTATTAACGAGTTCTTCTTGTAATTTGACATAAAATTTGACTGCTTAGGCCATTTTATTAATGAATTGATGAAGGGTTGTTTTAGGTGGTGTGGCTTGTTGAGATGTTGTTATCGAACAATATCTCCCTAGTTATGCCTTGCTAAAGATGAAACAAAGACTCTACCGATGTTGTTGTTACAACACCGAGCTTATTCTAGATACTATGTTCTCCTATTATTGACAACAAAGACTGATTTGGAGAAACACTTGGTCAGAGCCAGTTTGACCGTTGAAAGGAGATGTTCATGGACATCACAACTAACTTAATTGAAACAATTAGGATTTCCAATTGATAGATCATTGTAATTTAGAAAAATTGTCACAACTCTGTTTCAATTAAGATAATTTGTTATAAGACAATTTTTACATAATCTCAATTTAGATCACATGAGAATCAAGAGATTCTCATGATGATCTTGCTTTTTGAAATATATAAATGTAATATGAAATTATAAAATAATGTACTCTCTTCATGCTAGGCATGCATAGATAGAGATTAGAGGAGGTAGTACCAACACTATAATCCTCTACTGCAACTTTCATTAATGCAAATCGATATTGAAGTGTTGTGTAATTCACCATCCCATACTAAGGAAGAAGGGTCCTCCTTCTTAGTAGGGATCACTAGTTAGAGAGGTATTGTAGCAATACATTTATTCTCTCTCAGTTTTGATTTATTGTTAATGTTACAAAAGTTGTTCATGTATTGAGTAGTTGCAGGATTGTAGACTTCATCATTGTGTGACAACATATGTCCTGGATTGGTCCCTCCATTGGTGTGATGGCTATTTGATTATTGTTGTAGTTCTTTGGTTTGTTTAGTTGATTGAATGGGTGTTGTAGGAATTGTTGAGTGTTGAATGGTTTCTAGAAGTGTTGTTTCTTTTTTAATAAGAGGATAGTGTGATAGAGTGTGTTTTATTCTACAATTTGTGTTTCTTTTCCTTTTGAAGTGTGAGCAAGGTTTGCAGTGTAACAACATGTGTTATAGAGTGCTGAGAGTGATAACTACAACAGTTGGTTTTGAGCTTTGGTTAGAGCTAATTTCCATTTTTTCTTGCAAATATTTTGAACATTAGCCTTGAAACAAAAATCCTACTCGAATAGAAAATTTATGTGTGATTTCAGATTAGTTGTTCTAAATTAAAAGGACTATTCATCCACCCAACAATTTAGCGTTGTTGTCGGGGAATTTATTAGAATTGCATATGTGTGACTAGCTTGTTTGCATGCTTTGATTGAAATTTTGGAAGATATGTTCCTCAATCTAAGGTTTCCGAACATTAAGACAAGAAGCAATAACCTACACATCTCTTCAACATACTAAATCAGGCTCGACGTCATGAGGAGTCAGGGAAGATAGGATTGCATTGAATGAATAATAAATAAGAAAAATATTGTTCCCCCAAATAAATTAATTGTGCAGGTAGAAGAGGACAAGGGAGAAAGAAGAAGAATCGTGATTTGGAAAGAATAACATATATACAATAGATGATCCCAAAAGATAAATCAAAATCATCTGCTTGTGGAACACCACATAAGAAGAAAGGATCAGGTAAAACTGCTCTACAGAGGTCATCATCCCCTGAGTCATTTGTGCTAGCTTCCCATATTAAGGAGGAAAATTTTTATGAACCTTCGATCTCAGAGACAAGCCCAAGAGATTCTATTCCATCTGTATCAGTAGGGGAAGGATATCAAGGCTTGATAGAAGAACAAGGGGATACTGATGAACATTATTTAGAACCAAGCCCTGAAGAACAACCACTTGGTTAGTATATCCCGAATTTAGGCAGTGTTTTGAAACAACCTGTTGAGCATTACATTGCAGAGGGTGTTGTGAAATCAATAGGACCACCTCTTGATCTGAATGAGGTATGTTAGTTGTGTTGTGCTAATTCCTCTTTCATATTTTAAAAACAATGTCTTATATGTGCTTAAGGGTTCAAGTTCTCTTGCAACTTATTGAGTCCCATGAGTGTTTTTCTTGTTAATTTTATGAACAATTTAACATAAAAGAAAGACTGAACAATAGCAAATAAAAGTACAGTACATCACCATACAACACATAAACACAAGGCTTTGATGAAGGAGTTCACCCCTCCTGGGCTACATCTCCTTGGTCTAGCTTCCATGGCTTGGGACTCTATATTATGATCAAATTTGCAAAATGATATGTTTAAAATGATTTTCTTCTCCTGAAACATGAACCAATGAGTTCAGAATGCCCAAAAAATGGTCATCTAGCCTCCTTCTGCTCCTGATTTGGTCGAAAACTCCAAAATTTATGACCTCTAACAGTTTGTCCACAATTTTCTGCCTAACTTTAGCTAACTGGAGCTAAATCAAGCTAGTTGGCGCCAAAGTAGAAGTTCCGCCAAATTTGGCAGACCACCAAACTAATCCACATTAAATAAATTAATCTGCATTAACGTTAATTACACGGGATTAGCGCTTAATCCGCGCTTAGTGCTAAATCTAGATTAGTGCTGATTAATGGATTTTAAGGTTAATTAATGGAGGATTAATGGTTTTAAACTTCGCATTTAATGTTAAGCCATTCGGTGCTCTGTCGTGGTCACAAGCCTCAGTTCCATGGCTTGGGGTTGGCCCCCTCTCCCCCTGTTGGAAAACTTTAGAAACTTTAAATATATGTGGTAACACATAGTTAATAAGAACTAATGCGTAGCGTGGTGGTGGCAGGCCAGAGGTCCTGTATTCGACCCCCTCCGACCCTTCCAATCCTTCAAACAAAATTTTACACCATCATGAACGCGGCGCGGGGGGGGGGGGCACGTGCCAGCCCCAAGTTGAGCCACGTGTCCTCTCCCCATTGGCCCACACTTCAACCATAATAACTTGCCAAATCACCACAAAATTCAAACCAGCCAGATGCTGCCACATGGAAATCCCACATTCGACAAAGGAAAATGAACAAATTTGACCCTACCCAGTCAACGTGCCATGTCAATTGTATGGAGTGTTGACTGGGCTCCCTGTCATCATTTTTTTCATGTTTAGCAAGAACAGAACTCATTTCTGGGAGCATACAGAGTCCATTTCGCACGAAACGAATTGCACCAGATTCAGAATGGCGAGCACTACGCGTTCGTTCAGGGTTCAAGCCATTTTGAGAAATTTGATTTTTGAGCTTAATTATGAGCACCTGATCATTCCTTCCCACTGGAAACCTCTTGGACCCCAAAAGATCTTTCATTACTAAACATGTGGATGAGGGTACAATTCCCTCACCCTTCTAGTCTCAATCCAATGGAATTCACTTAATTTCAATAATTTGAGCTTTTCATAAAAACTAAACTTTTTCCTTAATACCAAAGACCGTGTCTTACTGTTGTAGACACCATCATGCTTCAATTTTCCAGAATTTGCATAAAAACAAACTATCCTTGAAGAAACAAACTTGTTTCCACCTTGGTTGTCAATCAAAGGAACCTTGAAATCTTTCTCACCTCGAACATTGTCGACATGGCAATTTTTAGCTTGTCTCACTGTGTGCTTGGCTCGACTCTTGATCAAATGTGATCGCCATCGCCATGCAACATCCCATTTCAAAGAAAATACTTTGTGAAAACCACAAGAAGAAATTTTGAACCCAATGCCCTCTTTGTCATTTTTTTTTTCACTTTCTCTTTGACCCTTTCACTCCCTTGCACTGACATCTTGTTCACATCACTGCTCAACAGTGATGTAGACTACTACAAATATTTCTCATCTTGTTTACCTCTTTTCAAAGGCAGCATATTAGAGCCTTGAAACATCTTATCACAAACATTAGAAACCTCAATGAAATCATCTTGTTCACTTGATGCATCTTTTTGAAAGGTCTCATTCAAAACATCACTATGCTTTAACATTAACAAAGCCAAATTTTGACTTGCTTATACTATTCTCTTCATTTCTCCTGTATGTATAAGAGACAAACTTCTCTTCTTTTTATGCGCTCTAACTAAGTACTCAATTCCATTCTTGAAAAATTGGTACTTATTCTCATGGCGACGAAATATTGCCCTCCTATCATAAAGATAAGGTCTTCCCAAAACAATACCTGAAATATCAAGTGGAACTACATCAAGTTCAACTTCGTCAAGAAAGTTTGAATTGATTGAAACCCCTAGGATGCACTTTCTTGTTATATGCAAGTTTGCATTCTTGCATATCCAGCCTAAAGGATAAGGTCTTGGATGTGTAATAGTTTCTAGATTTAAACCCTTAACTAAGTCTTCAGAAATAAAATTGGCTTGAGAACCATTATCAAACAGTGTGTCTATTTTGGTATGTTTTGAAACAACTCTAATATGAAAGAGTTCAATTATTGTATCTTAATCTTGAGTTACATTAGAAAAACTTGAAGAACTAGTGATTTCTATGTTCTTACCTTTCAAACCCATTGCTGTAATCTTGTTTTCATCTCTTGAATCTGAACCTAAGTCATGTTCAATGATTGCAGTTGTTTTCTCCTTTTCTTTGTTTTTAAGTTTGTTTGGCTTCAACTTTGGATGGATTTGCCAACATTGGTCTTCATCATGGCCATTTTTCAAACAATGTTTACATGTGAGTTTCTCTTTCTCTATTTTAATAGAACCAATTTTCTGTCCTCTTCCAATAAACTTACCCCTTCCTTTACCTTAATACTCAAGGAAACTATCACTTTTATCATCTGCATTATGTTTCTCTCTTGCTTCTAGATGTGTGGCTTGAACACAAACCTCATCTAATTTTGTGGGATTGAACATGAGAATAGTATGTCTAAGATAGTTGTGCAAACCCCCAATATACTTTAGCAAAGTTTCTTGAGAAGATAAATTGACACCCAAAACTAGTGCTCTTCTCCTAAACTCTTGTATATAATTTGGAATACTTTGTCCCTTTAGTTGTCTAAAATTATGCCAATCCATAATGGCTTTTTGCATGTAAGCTAGAGGATATAATTTCCTTTTAATGGCATAAATAAAATTAGACCAAGACATTGAGATCTTACCGTGGTGTTAATCTCATCTTGTGTCCTTGCTTCCCACCATACAAGTGGAGCACCCTCAATTCTTAAGGAAGCTAATTGACTATTTATGTCATCCTCTTGAAGGTTTTGAATTCTGCAATAAACCTCCAACTGACGAATCCAATTATCCAGCTTCTTTGCATTCACTTCGCCATTATACATTGGTAGCCCAAATTTGACATCAATTTTAAGTAAGGGTGATTTACCAGTTCCTTTTGAAGTATGTGGATGAATAAATTGAAAGATTGTGGTAGTGGAAGATGATGAAGAGGAAGGCGTAGATGGTGGTGAGGATGCTGGTGGAGTGGATGGTGGTTTCCTACCATCTCCATGGCCTCCTCCTCCTAAAGAACCCTCTCCTCTTGGAGGCTTAAAATTTTCTCCTTGCATCTTTAAATTCCTCTCCTCATAGAGGACCTTTACCATCTCAGTCATATCAAAAAATTCCTTTCTGAATGCTCTCTCATATTCTATCATGGTATGTTCTACTTCATGAGACATTATCATTGAAGACTCAACTTCAACTTAAGGATGTGTTGGTGTTGAAGACTTTGGAAACCTTTCCCTTCTTCCTCTTGATGCAACTACAGGGCTTTCAACCAACTTCCCTTCTCCTCTTTTGAGTTTTAACCTTGTAAGCATAACACAAACTTGCAAATAATTAGATCCCTTCTTGCACAATAAACCTAAAGCTCTGATACCAAAAATGATCTGAATGAGGTATGTTATTTATGCTATGTTAATTCGTCTTTCAGATTTTGAAAACAATGTCTTATATGTGCTTAAGGGTTCAAGTTATCTTGCAAGTTATTGAGTCTCATGAGTGTTTTTTATGTTAATTTTATGAACAATTTAACATAAAAGAAAGACTGAAAAACAGGAAATAAAAGTACAGTACATCACCCTACAACACATCAACACAAGGATTTGATGGAGGAGTTCACCCCTCTTGGGATACATCTCCTTGGTCCAGCTTCCATGGCTTGGGCCTTTATATTATGCTCAAATTTTCAAAATGATGTGTTTACAATGTTTTTTTGCTCTTGAAACCTACACCAATGAGTTCATAATGCCCAAAAAATGGTCATCTAGCCTCCTTCTGCTCCTGATTTGGTTGAAAACTCCAAAAATTATGACCTCTAACAATTTTTCCACAATTATCTGCCTAAATTTAGCTAACTGGAGCTAAATCTGGCTAGTGGCGCCAAAGTAGTAGTTCCGTCGGATTTGGCAGACCGCCAAAATAATCTACATTAAATAAATTAACTAACATTAACGTTAATTAAGTGGGATTAGCGCTTAATCCACACTTACTGCTAAATATGGATTAGTGCTAATTAATGGAGTTTAAGGTTAATTGATGGTGGATTAATGGTTTTAAACATCACGCTTAACGTTAAGCCCTATGGTGCTCCGTCGTGGTCATAGGGCTCGGTTCCATGTCTTAGGGTTGGCCCCCTCTTCCCTCGTCGGAAAACTTTAGAAACTTTAAATATGTGTGGTAACACATAGTTAATAAGAACTAATGCGTAGCGTGGCGGTGGCATGTGGCAGTGGCGGGGCAGTGGTCCTGTGTTCGACCCCCGCCAGCCCTTCCGGTCCTTCAAATAAAATTTTACACCACCGTGGAGGGTGGGGCACGTGGCGGCCCCTGGCTGAGCTAGGTGTCCTCTCCCCATTGGCCCACACTTCAGCTAGTAATAACTTGCCAATTCACCACAAAATTTGAACCAACCAGATGCTGCCACCTGGAAGTCCCACATTCGACAGAGGAAATTGACCAAATTTGACCCTGCCCAGTCAGCATGCCATGTTAGAAGTATGGACTTCTAACTGGGCTCATTGTTATCATTTTTTTGCCTGTTTAGCAAAGCGAACAAAACTCATTTCTGGGAGCATACAAAGTCCATTCGCGCGAAACGAATTGCGCTGGATTCAGAACGTCGAGCACTACTCGGTCGTTTAGGTTTCGAGCCATTCTGAGAACTTTGATTTTTGAGCTGAATTCTGAGCACTTGATCACCTATAAAACTTGAATAGTTTGAGCAACCTGAAGAGCTTGAAAATCTTGAGTAGCCCCCATCTCCAAAAAGAGAGCAATCTTCTCCGTTAAGGTAGTCACTTGTAACAACTGTACAAAACCCTCAAGATTTTAGGGAGAACCAAACGGCAGGTAGCTTAGTCACCACCTTTGAGTTCCCCATTGGAAATCTCTAGGGGCAAGCCCCAATGAAGAATATCCATTTTTATGCACTTCCTGCTTTTTGGGGTGCAATTACTAAAGATACAAATACATTTATCTTTGAATTCGATGTCCTCTATAGGAGTAATGATTATACCACCAATGAACACAAGTAAAAAATTTTCCCTAGTACACTAAAGAGAACAACGCTAAGATGGTTTATGGGACTTGGTGGGGGATATATTACTTCCTAGGATGGGATGAGGCCTATGATTTTTCACACAAGTATCAGGACTATTTTTGTTCCAGAGATCAAAGGGAAGAGGTATTCAGAATAACCTAGACACTAGATGAAATTTTGAAAGAGTATGTTGAGCACCTTCAGTATAATCTACAAAGATCTCAACATAGCAATCTAGATAAGGAAAAAAATTAAAACAATTTTTATTAGAGGAATGCAGGATTACTGCCTTGATATGCTAAATCTTATGGGGAAAGGAGATATATCCAAGGAACCTTATGATGAAATTGTTCAACTTTACCAAAGGAGTTCCAGAGGATCAATAAGAAAAGTCGTGTTTTCATAATCTAATACTTAGACCCACTAAATTTATTTATTTTTCATATGAATGTGATCAGGAAGACCTTTTTTGAGGTCCATTTCTACACAGATTCTGGAAAAAGGTAAAGATGCCTTTCTTTATTCTTTCAAGGTCTGTCTTTTTGATTTCGATGGTGTATTTCGTTTATAAGAACTTTGGCCAGTGTTGAAAAGGGGGGGGGGGGTACAGATTTTCGCCTGCATACATGCGCGTTAGGACAATATGCCATTTGCATGGCATCAAAATATGAGAACTAAGGGGTGATAAAGATCCCAACTCTTCTCCAAAACTAGGGTCCATCATTCAATACTTTCTCTAGGTCTTCCTGTGTATCAAATTGGACAATAAATAAACTGTTGGAGAATAAATTAATGTAAAAATTGGGGTTCTAGGATGAAAATACCCATTGGTGTAAGGCATCATATCTAGGCCAGAAACAATTACACCTACAAATCACGACCTTGGATTGGAGAGAATAAAAAAATCAGTTTACCTCTGGTAGATTAACCTCCATGGTAGGCACTTGTTTCATTTGTTCTACAATATAGGGTCATGGGCTCTATTAAGGTGGATTCACTATTTTGGAAGCATTTCCTTGCACTCCATACATGTAGGAGACATATCCGCTAGATTTTTGGGTCCCAGGGCACCTCCTCGCTGCCTCAGTTTCAAGATTATGGTAGAGTTTCTTGAGATGCTCTAGTCCTTCATCTGGGAAAAATATTGAAGCGTCTTCCCTTCATAAAATAGACATTGATTATTTATAAGGATGCCTAACATATTCTCAATGCTTTGCTTCAGATTTTTTACTGAGTCTGAATCCCCAATCTAGAAAAGGGAAGAATTCTTGTTCTAGCTCTTCTTGTCTTTCATCCAAATCAGATCTGAGAGAGCAGGGAAGATCTCATTATGAAAATGAATTTCACATGAGAGCAGACAACCACTCCTCCACAAACTGCATTAACATTAGGGTTGACCATGTGCATGAGCCCAGAGATGAAGGATAACCAAGATACAAAGGGTAATTAGGCATCAACCCTGATGGGCTTGCCCACCACAACCTCCCCAATCTTGTCATACCTCTGTTGGTGATATAATATTTGAAACCCTTGTTAAGTCTTTGGTCATTGAAATTTGTCTCGTAATGAGCCCAATCATGGGTAGTTTCCACGAGTCCGAGCCATCACTTACCCTCGAAAGCCATTGGCAATTTGCAACGTGAAAACAATTATTTCACAACACACAAAGCCAAAAATAACCACCATCCATTTGCCTATATTTTTTCTTAAGAGACTACAAGTTGAATTCTATAAAGGAGATAGAGTATGTACACTTCTATAAACTTTAAATATAAAATACAATATTTAAAAAACATTTTTTTTTTCAAATATTATTTATAAATATAATTGATATAAATTTTATTGTGTCCAAAGACGCTCTACAACCCAATATGGGGGAGATGTTGTCACATAAACTTACATTTAAAAATAATAAACAATACTTACAATAACAAATTAAAAAAATTAGTAATAACAAAAAAACATCAATGTCGGCAATAAGTAAAATACTTCAATTTCCATCTTAATTTTACATCCACTTTATAGAGCGATAAAATAATTGAAAGTCAAGAAAAAAAATTACTTTCTAATATCAAAGAGATATGTAATCCCTTCACTTCTTAATATGGGGTTCACATATACCATGTAAAAACAATGTAATTGATATTACATGATATGTAATTCATTATACATTTAGTTGACATGTAATAGTTAAAACAAAAATATATTAATAACAAAAAAAATAGTCATAAATAAAATATTTCAATGTTCATACTAAATAATATAGTTTTATATCTGTATAACAAAAAACAAAATAAATTAGATTAAATATTTTCTTATATTTTTACTTTTTATTGTAAGGGATATGTGTAATTTATTGCAATATTAATATGGAGTTGATATATAACTTTTTAAGTATGTGGGGTCTTGGTTAAAGGGTGATGAGACATATTGTTATGGAACTCATCACAGGTTCAATTGGAGATGAGGCAGGTTCAATTCCCTGATGTATGATTGGAGCATGTATTCACATTTTAATGTGTAAAATGCATAAATACATAAACATAAATTCCCTTCCCGAATGGGGGTGATGTATGATTGGAGCATGTATTCACATTTTAATGTATAAATATATAAACATAGAGAGATATAATTCATTTTCCTTTAATAAGTGTTTTAGGGAGATTTGTAATTCCTTCATACATTTTTTAATATGGAATTGATATGTAATAGTTTGCTTATGTGTGTGTGTGTTAATATGGAATTGATATGTAATAGTTTGCTTATGTGTGTGTGTGTGTGTGTGTGTGTAACATTCAAAAAATATTTGTAACAAAAAATAATTATATATAGAAAATAAGATAACTCTATGAATATATGTTTTCTACTTCTAAATATGATTGGACTATGCATTGAAATTTTAATATGTAAAATATAAGTCATAAATAAAATATTACAATTTGTAACGTATATATAAAGCTAGATATTTCTTATTTTATTAATAGTTTCATTAAGGAGATTTTTAATTATTCATTTTTAATATAGATTTGACATGTAACATTTTAAATATTAATAACAAAATTATATATATATATATATATATATATATATATATATATATATATATATATAACAAAAATAAGTTTTTATATAGATATTGTCCTAAGAATATATGTTTTCTTTTAAATATGATTGAGGCATATATTCACATTTTAATGTGTAGAATATGAATCATAAATAAAATATTGATAAAAATATTGATAACAAAAATCATTTTTAATATATAGAGAGTCCTATGAGCATATGTTTTCTACTTCCAAATATAATTAGGCAGTATATTCACATTTTAATGTGTAGAATGTAAATCATAAATAAAATATTTCAATGCCACTATATATATATATATAATTTTTTAACTAATAAAATATTAACCACACACATATATATATTATTAGTTAGAAAATTATATATATATATTCAAAAGAAAAAAAAAGGTTCGATTTATATTAATGAAAGATAGATCTAGTACATATAGTCACAGTGTGGATCATATACACCTACATGTGAGTTGCATAACAAATTGAGAGTCTTACCAAATAGTCCATACACGTGTGTGTGGGGGTGTGAGTCCAAACATACAACAAATGCTTCATATCAGATATTCTGAAAAAGACTACCCTAGAAAGAAACATAAATTATTGAACATAGATACAATCATATGTTATGGAAGATGGAGTAGACCCTCCTCCCGAGTGATATTTTGATCTATGTACATGTACCTCATGACCCCAAATACACCATTAAGACCCTCCTTAGGGAGAGAGTGTCTACCACCATGTTGGATTCACGGTATATGTGGCAAGAAATAATACCCGAGAAAGTCCCCATGAGTTGTTTGATGTGGTCGATCCATCCAGATAAGAAACGGGGGTCAACAATTCTGTGTACTTTTATTCCCCTAATGAAGGATCTCGAATCTCCATAGACATGTAGATTATTCGCCTGCTTTTATTTTGAAAACCAAATTAATCCCCAATGATGCTAATATTTATGCCCTAGTGTTGGTACTTGGGCCACCATTCCAGGAGAGTTTGTAATTTTTCCTTTCACTTATTTTGATCCAGACACCATATCCACATATCCCATGATCTGTCGCTCCATCAAATTGACCTGTAGGGAAACAAATAACAGGTGGACAATGACAGTGGGATAAATATTTGATAGAGCCAACATTTCTGGAGGGTGATGTCTTCCAAGTTATGATCCTCTGGCATATCTTGTGTGTGTTTATCAGCACACCTTCGAATAAATAGTGGTTTCGAGCATTCCAAATCTCCCAAAATATTAAAAAAGGGATATATTTATAATTACTATCTCCCGAATCCGAGTGTGTGATACACAACTCAATGTTGTATTCCCACTTGTCCATAATATGTAAATCATGTGTAATACACCTCCATATCAATTTGGTAGTGGGACATAGAATGAAAATATGTATGCAGGATTTCGTATCATTTCAATAGAGAATACATTGTCTCGGTCCTGAGTATCCTCATTTTAGGAGTTTATCCCATGTTAGTATTTTATTCTTCCATACCAACCAAATAAACAAAATGATCTTGAGTGGGATGTTCCATTTCCATATTTTTTGGAACCATGATCGGGTCTGCAAATCATATGTTTGCAACATGTAGAAATGATATGATTCTGCGAATATTATAGAATGCTCATGAATTATCCCACTCCAGGTGAGATGGTGTCCCTGCGTGTTGTAACAGAGGCCAATTATATGGAGGAGGAGATTAATATAACCATTTCAATCATCGACACATTTTCCTTCTAGTCCCAAATCTTCTGCCTCTTTCCATATTGGGCATCATGCTTTCCATTATCGGATGACTTGATATAAAAAGAATAATCCTCTAGAGTGGATGATCTCCAATGTGTGTCCATTTAGAAGTGCATCCTGGTTGACGCCCTTGATATAATCAGACCTGATCAGTATCTTGTGTCCATTACCAAAATCCCATATCATTCTCATCCGGAATGAGTATAACACTTTAGTGAAGCTCCTCCATATACAAGACCCCTTTACTCTAGAGAGGTTGTTATCTCTATACAAAGTGCCAATATCAGCTCCCTTAAGATATTTGTGTTGGAATATGTCTTTCCAAATTCCCTGTCCAGTTAGAGCTCTCCAGAAATATTTTATCAATAAAGTGTGGCCAAATACCTTATGTTCCAATAAACCACATAAACCATATTCCTTTGATTTAGTCGAAGTGTCCCATCTGTGACAGATGGAATTTAGTGTTCTCTCCTGTGCCAAACCAGAGGAACCTAGTAAGGGTAACTCTGATCTTGGATGTGATAGCAAATGGAATCATAAATAAATGTGCCCAATATGCATTAATTTGTTTTAGTACATCCTGTAGAAGAACATATCTGCCTCCCATTGTTAGCCATCTATGTGACCATGTGTTCAATATCTTTTTGTATTTTTCCATCATCCAAGGCTAATCAATATTCTTGTAATTATTGGGATTGAGTCTAAAACCCAGATAGGTAAGATCTGTGACAAGGGGAGTAGTTCTCACACAAAAAATTTCAACTATAATCTCTATATCCATCCTGTCACCATAAGAAAATATTAGAATATATTTTTTTCCATTTTTTATCAGTCTTGAGGCTGCACCATAACGTAAAATGATATACTGTAGGGCAGACCATTGTGACCTATAAATAATACCAAAAGTAAGGATATCATTAACATAAAATAAATGAGTGATATTCACATGAGGAGATATGCATAAACCCTGAAAGAGACCTCGGAACTGAGCATCCCTGATCTTCAAGCTAAGTCAATCCATGACAACAATGAAAAGTAAATGGGAGAGAGAGCACCCCTATTGAAGTCCTCTACCTACTCAAAAGAATCCAGTGGAAAATCCATTGATCAGAATAACATAACAAACAAAAGATATACATGCCATAATCCACTCTACATTGTGTGGATGAAGACCAATCTTGTTAAGAATGAGTCAGATCTAGGGCCAGTCCACACTATCGCAGGCCTTTTGTAAATCCACTTTCATAACAAGAGCTTCCTTTTTTTTGTATGAATAGTATGAATGCATTCCTATGCAGTAGCAATGGTGTCATGGGTCAAATGATTGTTCAAAAGACCAAATTTCTCCCGGGATACATGTGTGCAGAGAGGACATAAGTGATACGTCTCACAATCACCTTTGAAACCAACTTGTAAGTGATGTTGCAGAGGGAGATTGTTTAGAAATCCCTGAATTTGTTAGGAGAAGAAGATTTCATAATAAATGAAGAAACAAGAAATGTACCAACCCCCCACCAACTCCGTGCAAAGCCCGAAAGAATATAAATAGTGAGAGTATGACCGAGATGGAAAGACAACTATAGAAGATCGAAAAATGAATATAAAATGTCTCGAGAGATGTAATAGTAGTAAATTCACAGTTAGAGTATACCAACCACCCTCTAGAGGATCCACAGCCAGAACACACGGCAAGATGTTAGGTATAGAAACAACCTCGCGTCCTAAATGCAATCAAGCCTACCGTTGAATGATATGAAGGGTGCTAGACCATCCCAATAAGGAAAGATCTAAGAAAATACAGAACATCCTCAAATAGAAGTTTCGATAAAAGAGTCAAAATTCGTGACTCGTTGGAGAATGTGGATACTCGAACCAGGAAAAAGAGAAAGTAGCTAGAAAAATCTCGCCACCTTGATGCCAAAAAACTGAGAACTGTAATAAAGAAGTAGAAAGATATTACAATCGTATCCACTCTACCCTCCAATACAGCCCAATATGTTGTGTGAGCAGTATACCATGTCAAAAATATGAACCAGTATAGACCAATAAGGCAGGAATTTAGTAGCATGGGGCGTAACAATTGCAAACTCTAAACCAACATAAATTGCGGCTCATCCAACAACATCCACAAATCCACCTTAAACTACCGCCACCACAACACTAAGAAAACTGGAACGTTTGACTCCAAGGGATCACAACACAACCATTACAGTCCCTAAAACAAGGAAACTTCAAGCCACTAGTCCACAGTGCAGAACCGCTTGATATGTGTTGTTCAGATGGAGGTTCTGTGGCTACAGTTTCCCCGGGGGAGTAACCAGACAACATGGAAAAAAAAAACACATTCATTTAAAAAAAATCCAACACCATCACAATGGATGTGTGAGATACAAACCCCCGCAAGGTAGGATGATCATACAACTACGAGAGACACCATCTTATAGGAGAGGATGATGGCCAATATAATTAGTACTATGATTTGCAAGAGCATGATAATAGTCGCGTCCTCATTAGATGTAGGGATTTCCATAACGGTAGGCACGACAACCCAGCCTAAAAACCCCATTCACAGGTAATCATGTTGCAACACTCCATATCTTGCGAGTGCATCTACTTTACTCGCTTCTCCAACATCCACATCCACATCTACTTTACCAGCTTCTCACCTATGTACACCTTACCAACTTCTCCCAGCTCTTTCCAACTTCTCCCAACTCTTCGTGTACACCTTACTAACTTCTCCTAGCTCTTACCATCTTCTCCCCATGTATTGGTGAGCTTACCAACTTCTCACAGCTCTCAGCAACTTCTCCCAGTGCTTACCAACTTCTCCCCATGTATTGGTGAGCTTATCAACTTCTCCCAAGGCTTACCAGCTTCTCCCCATGTATTGGTGAGCTCTCTTACTCGAGCTTTTTCCAACGCTTATTCCTTTAATAAGTTCTTTAAAGAGATTTGTAATTCATTCATTTTTTAAGATAGAATTGATATGTAGTAGTTTGTCTATATATAGCAAAAAAGATAAATATGTAACATTTAAAAAAATATTTGTAACAAAAATAATTAAGCTATTTTTAGTCTCGTTAAAAATACTTTCTTTCTTTCAATAAAAACACAATTTTTATTTTTATTTTATCTCATTCAACCTCTCAATTTTCTACCTACACTTTAAAAACTACCATACCTAAACATTTCTGGATGGCTAGCAACAGTAACTCCATTATTGTAGTCTGATGGGGCCTTTTGAGTAGCTCGCGAAAGTACAAGCTCTATAAAGTAGTAAAATACATTGGACAAAAGTGGTGATTCTCGTGGTTCTTCCTAGTTTTATTTCATATAGTAAAATATAGGGCGAGCCTTATATCTCAATTTATCGGCCCATAAATGCACCGAGAGACGAAATGGCCACCGTCAGATTAAAGCAATAAATGATCCTACTGTGGCCATTTCGTCTCTTGGTGCATTTATGAGTAGATAAACTGGGATATAAAGTTCGCCAAAATATAGTTGCCCAAAATAATGATTTCTAGGGCTTCTTCCCAGTTTTATTTCATATAGTAAAATACAGTTGCCAAAAGTGGTGATTCTCGTGATTCTTCTTAGTTTTATTTCATTAAACGATTGTTAAAATATAACATTTTAATAAAAAAAATATCCTCTCTTTACAATAGCTTTTGGAACACTTTCAAATGTGGCGGACTATATTATATTTGTACTTATCAAGTGCCTTCCTTCACATATCGGATATTTACCAGAAGTGCTACCCGTTATAAATTTTTATCACAAAAGAAAGTTGCAATGCAAATATATTAAGTTTTAATTAAAATTAAAATAATTATTTAATTTTATTAATTAAATAGTTAGTAAATTAATTTATTTCACAATATCATATATTAAAATAAATAAAAAACATAAAATTTATTAAATTAAAATTTATTATTAATGTTGTTATTATTATTAAAAAATAATAATAAATAAATTAGTGCAGTGTGTTGGAGAAACTTAAATCATATCTTTGAAGCATTGATTAAGATTCAAGGTTTACAAATTATGAAAAAAAATAATAATAAAAAAATAGTCTAAACATTGCAAGGTTTTGGTTTTTATATTTTTATTTTTCACTTTGAAATTTACTAAATTTATTATACATTCAAAACTATATAAAATTTAAATATTTTCAAAAATTATATTTCTTCGTTTTATCCTTAAAAAAAAAAAAAAAACAAAGAACATAAAACACTTACATTAAAAATAATAAAATATTAAAAAAACTAAATCTAATGACTTTCCTTTAAACTCTCAGTACTACAATATTGGATTAAATTAGGGTTAGTTGAGGAACTATAGTGGGTTGGTTTTCTAGTACATTAGGGTATTAAATGTCATTCATCACTAGTGTGTTAATCCAATTCACTATTAATATTCAATTTGTTCTTTTTCTTATTAGATTAAATTTGGGTAATTAAGGTTCGTTGAGGAACTATTAATATTCAATTTGTTCTTTTTTTATTGGATTAAATTTGGGTAATTAGGGTTTGTTGAGGAACAAGAATGGGTTGGTTTTCTGGTACATTAGGGTATTAAATGTCATTCATCAGTAGTGTGTTAACCCAACTCACTATTAATATCCAATTTGTTCGTTTTCTTAATCTTATTCGCTTTTATTCCAATAATCACAATATGTTGTGATTGAAATTGTATTATGAATATAGAAGTGAATGTCAGAGGGAGTAGATTAATGATTTTGTCATTGGAATTAGCTTTAGAGTAGTGGAATAGTTCATTTTCCTTAAAAATAAAAGTCCTTAAAATATTTATCTAAAGTTACTCACTTAAAATTATAAATTTTCTAATTATGTATTAAATTTTAAACAAAATCAATTAAATAATTAAAAATAAATTATTAGAATTCTAATACCAAATATTCTTTTATTTAAATTTTTAATATAATTGAAAAAAAAAAACAAAAACAAAAAAAAACCCTTTAAGTGTAGGAGACTTCTCTAAAAATAATTAGTCAATAAAAAACATGGAACATTATTATTATTATTTCTAAAGTACTTGCAATACCATTTGTTCCATTAAAAAAAAAAGTGCTAATGTACTATCTAAAAAGCAATAAATTAAATTAACCAATAATATAACCCTTGCACCACTTAACATACTTGATCTAATTTGTATGGAATTTAAACAAAATGTATATTGTTAAGTTGGTTAACTAATTCAAGTTTATAATATGTAAAACATTATATAAACTATCCATCTTTAAAATTTAGGTTGAATATCTACAAATTCTAAATCCACATTGGTTTATGTAAAGTTTTCTCTTTTTTTTCACAGTGAGAAAACCTAGCATAAACTAACATTTGAATATTCGTCATTAGCTGCTATCCACTAATGCATGCTAACTCATTACCAAAATTTATATTTAAAAGAAAAATTATAAAATGGGATATACTAATAAAGGGAAAATAATGAACAATATGTTATCAAAATCTTCAGAATTTACAAATTGCATCACTTGCATATAATTAAATATAGCCCCCCCTTTTTTTTAGTCTCTTGTTTTCTAATTTTTTCTTCTAGTTCTGGTTTCATATTTTTGTATGTACCTATATAAACTTTCATTTTGCCAATTTTTTAGTCTTTTACTTTAATTTAGCTATATTTAAACTAGGTGGACCACTGTGTAGCTTGTTTCATTAATAGAATCATTAGAAATATTTATAATTATTCATTTTTTAATATAGAATTGACATGTAACATTTTAAATATTATTAACAAAATTATATATATATATATATATATATAACAAAAATAAGTTTTTATAGAGAGTTCTATGGATATATGTTTTTTGCTTCTAAATATAATTAGGGAATGTATTCACATTTTAATGTGTAAAATGTAAACATAAATAAAATATTTCAACATCAACTATTTATATGGATATGTGCTTTTTATTTTCAAATATGATTGGGGCATGTATTAACATTTTAATGCCCAGAATGTGAATCATAGAGAGTTCTATGGATTTATGCTTTCTACTTCCAAATATGATTGGGCATGCATTAACATTTTAATGTGCCCAATGAGAATCATAAATAAAATATTTCAATGTCAACTATGTTTCCATTAACATTTTAATATGCAAAATGGGAATCATAGAGAGTTCTATGGATATGTGCTTTCTACTTCCAAATATGATTGAGACATGTATTAACATTTTAATGTGCAGAATGAGAGCCATAAATAAAATATTTCAATGTCAACTATGTATATACTATATAAAACGAATTATTTGACATAATTTTATATAGTATATACATAGTTGACATTGAAATATTTTATTTATGGCTCTCATTCTGCACATTAAAATGTTAATACATGTCTCAATCATATTTGGAAGTAGAAAGCACATATCCACAGAACTCTCTATGATTCCCATTTTGCATATTAAAATGTTAATGGAAACATAGTTGACATTGAAATATTTTATTTATGATTCTCATTGGGCACATTAAAATGTTAATGCATGCCCCAATCATATTTGAAAGTAGAAAGCATAAATCCATAGAATTCTCTATGATTCACATTCTGGGCATTAAAATGTTAATACATGCCTCAATCATATTTGAAAATAAAAAGCACATATCCATAGAATTGGCATGTAACATTTTAAATATTATTAACAAAATTATATATATATATATATATATATATATATATATATATATATAACAAAAATAAGTTTTTATAGAGAGTTCTATGGATATGTGTTTTTTGCTTCTAAATATAATTAGGGAATGTATTCACATTTTAATGTGTAAAATGTAAACATAAATAAAATATTTCAACATCAACTACTTATATGTTGTATAAAACAAAGTGTACTTATATATATATATATATATATATATATATATATATATATATATATATATATATCTTATTACATTAATAAGTTCATTAAGGAAATTTGTAATTCATGGAATTTTTTGTATGGGTGGACATGTTGCATTATATATATATATATATATATATATATATATATATATATATATATATATATATATATATTTATTTATTTATTTTAATATTTCTAATATCGAGAGAGTTCTATGGATATGTGCTTTTTATTTTCAAATATGATTGGGGCATGTATTAACATTTTAATGCCCGGAATGTGAATCATAGAGAGTTCTATGGATTTATGCTTTCTACATCCAAATATGATTGGGGCATGCATTAACATTTTAATGTGCCCAATGAGAATCATAAATAAAATATTTTAATGTCAACTATGTTTCCATTAACATTTTAATATGCAAAATGGGAATCATAGAGAGTTCTATGGATATGTGCTTTCTACTTCCTAATATGATTGAGACATGTATTAACATTTTAATGTGCAGAATGAGAGTCATAAATAAAATATTTCAATGTCAACTATGTATATACTATATAAAAATATGTCAAATAATTCGTTTTATATAGTATATACATAGTTGACATTGAAATATTTGATTTACGATTCTCATTCATATTAAAATGTTAATACATGCCCCAACCATATTTGGAAGTAGAAAACATATATCTATAGAACTCTCTATGATTCACATATATATAATTAGAGTGTTTCTCAAAATCAACATATATCCATCTTATCTTTCAATCTACCAAGCGCTAAGATGAATGAAATATTTTGACTTGCAAGTCTTCCCTTATGTTTAGCATTCAAAAAAATATTTTGCATCTTGAGAGATCTTCTTTCAACACTTAGTAAATCCAAAGTTTTGATAAATTTATACTGATATATATCAAAAATTTAATTAAAAGATATATTTTTTAATTAATTATAAATATTAGAATTTACAATCATGTTTCCAAGTCTACCACAATGATAATATTAATATAATGTTAATGTGCCAAATGAGAATCATAAATAAAATATTTCAATGTCAACTATGTTTCCATTAACATTTTTATATGCAAAATGCAAATCATAGAGAGCTCTATGGATATGTGCTTTCTACTTTCAAATATGATTGAGACATGTATTAACATTTTAATGTGCAGAATGAGAGTCATAAATAAAACATTTCAATGTCGACTATGTATATACTATATAAAACGAATATGATTGTTTTATATAGTATATACATAGTTACATTGAAATGTTTTATTTATGATTTTCATTGACACATTAAAATGTTAATACATGCCCCAACCATATTTGGAAGTAGAAAGCATATATCTATAGAACTCTCTATGATATATATATATATAGCGTGTTTCTCAAAATCAACATATATCCATCTTAACTTTCAATCTACCCAGAACCAAAATGAATGAAATATTTTGACTTGCAAGTCTTTCTTTATGTTTAGCTTACATCTTGAAAGATTTGATCTTTCAACACTTAGTAAATCCAAAATTTAAATAAATTTATACTACTATATATCAAAAATTTAGTTAAAATATATATTTTTTAATTAATTATAAATATTTCATGTTTCCAAATCTACCACAGTAATAATATTAATATAATTATGTTTTATCATACTTGAGAATATATCAATATAAATATGTTTTATTATTATATTGAAATAATATATGTATACTTTTGGCTTTTATATTGATTAATAAAGTTTGCGATCTTTTGGTATTAATTTATATGTTTACATTTATTTTCCGTATTAAATTATAAATATTTTAAGAATATTTTTCAACATAATTTTAATTTATAATTTATGAATTATTTAATAATTAGTTAATTAATATTTTAATTTTTTGTAATATTTATTTAATTGATGCTATTTCATTTTACTAGTTTCAATTCTATTTCTTCACTTTTGTGAGCATGTAATGAGTATTAAGTGGACTATTAAAAAATCATAAGAAAATAGTAAGTTACCACAATCTCTCATAAAAATAACTTATTTAACACAATTGAATCCCAAAATATTATATTTAATATTTATCCTATTAAATAGATCGTCATGTTTTGAAAATTTAAATGGATAAAAATATTTTTATTATTATCATAATATTTGCAAATTTAAATTTTGTAAGGTGATTTTCGAAGATTTGCAAACGGATAATTTTGCCTTTAAAATTTGTCTTCATGTGCCCACGTTATAAAAAAAATTCTTAAAAACACCTCTCGATAGAATATTAATATTAATTTATAATTTATAGTTGACGTAATGATCAAATTTTTAAATCGTAATTTAAGTTTAAAATTTTTGTAATATTTATCGCGTTGCGTACATGGTCCCGAATTTGAAATTTAGCTATTTTATTATTATTATTATGATATTCATATTTAAATTCTGTAATTTTTTAAGATTCGCTTACAGATGATTTTGCATAACATGGTGATATTTTGTCTTCATGTTCCCACGATTTCTACAGATTACATCATGATAATTTGTCTGCTTGTGCCCGCAGTGCTTGGCCCATACTTCCGGCCTGCAGTATCAATTAGGGAAACAAATATTTTTCAGTCTATTGGCTCATAAATATATCTGGGAAATAAATGCATACCGTTGGATGGTGTACTTGCTTTAATCCAACGGTGGGTAGTTACTTTCCAGATGCATTTATGGGCCAATAAACTGAAAAGTATTTGTTTCCCCAATTAGCGGTATATTTCCAATTATTTCTTTAATGAAACGTGATACTATCTGGTATTTTGTACTTGAATTGGTTTTTTTAATTATTTTTTCCACGTAACATTCTTAAACAAGCCAGATAAACTTTATTACAGGGAGCTTAATTTAATAGAGTTTTACCATAAACACTCCTAATGTCTGAACAAGATTGGGCCACAACGAGGTCTTTCCCATAATGAAATGACAAATGAAAACACTCTTTTATTCAAAGAACAAAGAATCTGGGAACTTGATTGACCATTGAAAAATTCCCAAATAACACATCTCATTTATGATTCGTTTAGCGGAGGGCCTAGCCACAGGGCAACCAATGACATTGTGGCTGGCCCTCCAGTCCCCGAGTCTGATACGCAAATCCGAGGAATCGAGGCACAGGTTGGGATCTTGGGTTGATTTGCCACGGCAAGCGAACGTGAGCGGCTTTAAATATTTTACATTTCTATTTTCCAGAAGAATGCAGAGGCACTGACATTCACTGAAACGACTGGAAAATTTTGAAGAAACACGTCATATCAAAGCAAAAACCACTGGAAATTTTGAAGAAACACATCCTATCAAAGCAATAGCGAGCAGGAATCGCAATGGAGATCATGGCGACCGTGGTGGATTCTACGTGTCTCTCTGCTTTTAGAGAGCACCAAAAACAGTTACAGTTAAATTGCAGAAGACCATTCACTCAATACTCCAACTCGAAGCACTTACACTGCAGAAAGGCCTTCAAACTCAGAATAAATTCTTGTTCGGGTGAAAGAAGTACAGTTGGTGTGAAGAGAGTGGAAGAGATTGTAAAACAGGCGAAGGAGATGATGAGGAAATCCGGTCGTGGCGGTCCTCCTCGCTGGTTCACTCCTTTGGAGTGTGGAAAGCCTCCCCTAAATGCTCCTCTGCTTCTCTATCTTCCAGGTTCTTTTCTTTTTTCAATACTTAAAACACCTGTGAAGGAATGGTCGCATATATAGGATTGAAAGTATGGGTACTTCTCACTGACCAAAGCTATTATGTTCTGTTAAACATCTTTTATTTATTTTGAAAGACGGTCTGATATGCATGGGCAGCATCCAAAATAATTTTTCTCAGGAAGTACTTTGGTCAGAGAATAGCCCAGGACTTATGAGTGTTTACCAATTTTGCAAGAGTTAGCATCAGCTAAGAATCAGTGCGGGTCATCAAATTGGTAAGCTTGGGAAAACGATCAAAACTCGGGAAGCATAAACTTGAATTCGAAAAACTCAGACGAATGGGAAAATTAGCAACCTGAACAACTCAAAAAAGTTATAAGGCGCAGTCAACTTTTCTAAGCTTTGTCCTTTTTGCTGGAATCCAACCATAAGATATTCGACAAATTCATGGTTTTATATTGTGTACAATGTGTTTGTGAATGGATAAAGGAATTCAATTTCTTGAAAAATCTTGGTTGCACTTTGATAATCCAAATTTCACATCTGATTTGTGATTCCAACGAATCTCCACTTTATTTTAGGCGAAGCAGGGATTTTTCAAGAAGTTGAATTCCTTTATGACTGGAAAATATCCCTGAAGAAGATTTAGATTATGACACTGTTTATCAGGCAGTTTCATTTTTTTGCTATTGGTTTTTTTTTGCTGGAATCCAACAATATTTTTTTGACGAAATTGTAGTTTATATTGTTTAAAATCCATTTTTGAATGCATAAATGGATTCAATGCCCTGAGAAACCTCTGTGGCACTTAGATTATGTAAATTTCACAATTCAAACTTGTGATTCCAACAAATCCCTGCTAGATTTCAGACAAAATCGACCAGAAAATATGCTCGGAAAATGGCTAAAACATAGAATATTTATACTATAGCACTCTTTACGGCACAATCTATCTCTTCTACATTTGGTTTTTTTTTTGTGCGAATCAGACAATTAAATTTTTGACGAAATCATGGTTTATATTGTTGAAATGTGCTTTGAATGTATAAATGAATTCAATGACAGAAACACCCCGTGGTTCTCAGATTATGCAAATTTCATTGCTCAAACTTGTGATTCCATCAAATCCCTGTTGGATTTTGAGCAAAACTGACTGGAAAATATATCCGGGAAATGGCCAAAACATAGAAGATTTCGATTATAATGTTATTTAAAAACAGTCTAAGTATTTTACGTTTTGACCTTTTATTTGACAAAATTTGGCAATAAATTTTTTGACAAAATTGTGGGGGCAATCAAAAGCTCAGAAGTATAGGCCAATGTTAGTTAAAAACACTAAAAAAGATCAAACTTTCTCAAACTGGTCAAGTGATTGAGTTCCGCCAAAGTTTGTCAAAATGGTCGAATTGGTTGAGTATCCGAGTCTCGATCTAACTCATCGGCCCATGATCAAATTCACCAAGTCTCACAAGTCTTGGCCAAATTGTGGGACTCTTGGCAAGTTTGACTACGCTCGACCAAATTTTACCAAATTGAGTGGACTCAACTCATTTCGAAGTCCAGCCAAATAGTCACTTGTTAGTTAAGTGGCATCTAACCATCACTGACGGAATCTGAAAAAGTATTGGCATGTGTCCACCATCCTAGCCATGCTTGAATTTGAACAAGTGCGAGGGGTATGCATGAATTCTCATCAACTAGGTTGTTCAATGTTTGTCCATAGTTAAAGAGAGGACATTTGGCACCTAAGCACAAGAATCCCTATGGTAGCTAGCCTAGATAATTTTTTTGTGTTAAAGGCTCGATATGTTATTATCTAAGAAGAGTACATAGATGCTTTCTTGATGTTGAGGGTGGCCAGACAGGGAAACCGGCCCAAGAACACCGATTCAAAATCTTAAGATTACAAACACTAGAGTTGACGAGATTGTCAGACAAAATTATAGGCAAAAGAGCCAGAGCATGGAAAAAAGATACTACATAGCCGTGGTTTAGGCCTCTGGCCACAAAATTGACTGTATGAGTGACAAACATAGCAAAACTATGATGAGAACCAGACTATTAACCACACAAGAAAAACATACTAACATAATGGGCAATTGAGAAGAGTTTAGAGCCATAGTCAATCTACCACGGGCCACGAACCACCCGCCAATACTGATAGCATCGCATAACAGAAGAAGTCACCAGCGAGGACCACTAATGCACAACAAGCCATGAACCACCAGCAATGACCACAAACGCTGTAATATTCCGAATAGAAATAAATAGCAATATAAAGCGACATAAATAAGAATCTATAGCAAATAGAGAGACATCACATAAACAATGCAAAATATGGAGAATGCTGAGCCATTTTATTATATCACTGAAAGATACAATGAGTACAAAGGTGATCAGAATGATGACACCTTGGCTTGCACAAGGCAAGCTGGAAATACTCTCAGAAATGCTCAAGGAATGATTGCTCTATCAAAGACTGCATAACCTCCAAAATGTTGCTGCTACTGCTACTAGACTGTTGCTACTACTGGAATGGGATAGCTCTTTGGGGTTGTTCCCCTGCTCAGAAAAATATGGAACTCTAGGAATGAGCTCTCCTCTAAATACCCAAAAAAGCCCAGAAAGGAATCTCGGAATGGATGACCCCAGAATTTGACCTCCCTTGAGGAATAACGCTATCCCAGTGAAATACATTGGCCCGAATGATCCTTTGCAAATAGTGGCCTCCTCCTGTACCAAAATGATGCAATAGTGAAGGGCTGATCCCTACTCACTATCTCGGGCTGAATCCCTTAATAAATACTCACGCCCGGAACTGCCTCCTCCAGGAATTGCGTGATCTCTCCCAGAGATTGCGTTGCCCAAGCAAGTGCGTACTTCTTGGCTGAAGATGCTATGGCTCCCACCTGAAAAACAATGGATAGAACTCCTCACCCGAGCAGACACTCGAAGTCCCCTAGGGCTGAGGTTGGGATCTCCGCTCGGAGACACCCGGTGTGCTGAACAACACTAGTAGACTTCGCTCAACAACAAAAGCGTGCTCAATGTCAAAAGACAGAATTCATAGATGCATAATAGAATGAGAGAATGAGGAGCCTCTTCCCCTTTTTATGCTTTGAGAGCCTTGCTCTCGCCCGGGCCCCACAAGACTGCACTGTCCCTCTTGGCCCATGCTGTCCCTCTCTCACTGCACTGTCATGGGCCCACGCTGCCCACGTTGCCACTTCCCTCACGCTGCCACTTCGTCCTCCTGGGCCCCACACTGCCAAATAATTATATGCTCAAGTGACTTTAGGGAATGTTTATTTCCTAAGTGTAGGCCATGTATCTCATCACCCACTTTATTAACTGATTTAACATTATAAAAGTAAATTGGCCAAAAATTAATATTACCAATTAGCTGCTAGTTGGGAATATTACAAACGCAAAGCAAGACACAAACCATCATCAAGAAAGATGGGCGCACAACCGACCACAGACCGTCTAAGGATGCCTGCACCCATGCACTAGTAACAATCACCCTATACCTCCAACAGAGGCAAGAGAGTACCCTCAGGCTGCGCTTCAGAATTAAGTGCCCAGGGGCACCTCCAACCTCCATTTCTTCCCAGACAATATGGACTACGAGCCACCAACTTTGAAGCCATGGAGTACTCTCCTCCTCTAGCAACAAATTCCAACTCCCCAACCAAGAATGGACCCATCCTGCCAGTCAATTGCAAAGTGTCCACCACCTTTTAGAGTGAAGAATCACCATACCCAAGTAGCCATAAGAAAGTCGGACCTGACCTATCTTGCACGCTGGGAATCATAACCAACTGCTACTCTGAATGGGCACCAAATAGAAAGGCAAACTCTGTGAAAGCTGCGAAATGTAAACACACCTCTGTGTTGTCAGACTCCTTGGAGGTGGAAAATGATTTTGAGGGCTGAATTGACACCAATTAACCTCCACAGAAAGTCTTTGACAGGTTAATTTCCCCATGACCAGTGGGCACTCAAGCCAATCCTCCATGCCAAAGGAAAGAACAAAAGGCCAATTATGGGTGAGGACCCTGGCTGCCACAGAATTGCGATGACTACCGACATTGCAGAGAATATGAACCATGAAATTACCCGCTGGCTGAGACTTAATACTAACCACCATGCGAACCAGTGTGGGAATAATCACGTCACACACCCAAGTAATTAGCCACCTCCAGTTTTCCTAATGCCAAGGGTCCCTATCTATATCATGCTCCATTGTAATCTAGGTAGGGAAGTACCAGATTGTTACAGAGGCACCAGATAAGACTTGGATCTCACACGCAGAACCATTTAAAAACCATAAAGGACCCTGCGGATGAATGGCTAAGGTATGATTGAATGCCATCATAAACTAGGCAAGGAAGTACCAACTTTCCCCTTTAACGAAAATGCCCAGCATCATCGGATTTAATGGATTGTACCTACGCTGAGAATAAGACACCTTGCCTCCTAGGTGGAGGATAAAGCCACCCCTGGTGGTCAAATCAATTTGATTGCCAATCATGGGCACTCGCGGTGGGGAAGCTAGCCTAAATAATTATTATGGTACACTAGGTACAATTGTGATGATAGTCACTATTAGAATATTTATTGTGCATTCAACCTGAGGCATTTATTAGACCTTAGGACCGTTGGATTACTCCATTTATGGTAAACCACTTTAGGGGTTGTTGTAGTCCCACCCTTTGGGGTCGTAGGGGTAAACCCTAAACTTATTTCTCGTTGAGACTAGCTTCATTGGAGACACATGATGCATTGTGCTTTTTGGGATCTTCTTTTGAAGATATGCCTCATTGTGAAAAAGGTGTTTCTAAACGCTGCCATTCCTCTTGGATTACTTTTGCTCATCATGAAATCGTAAGATGGTATTAGAGTAGTTCTTAACCCTACCCAATGGAACTGATGTGCAAACCTATGAAGACTTGCTAAGTAGTTCCATATGGTAACTAATATTTAGGGATGACAAAGCAAATATAATTGGTAAATCAAATATTTTTTCTAAATGTCCTTTTTATTCTCAAATATAAAATGTAAGGAAAGATACGGATAAATTTTCCCATTGGTTAGAGTGGATTTAGTGGTATTTTTAGCATGTAAAGATACACAATTTGTGAAAATACGTAATTGGGTCATCAATTAGTTGTTGAAGAGGCAATAGAATGCCTTCTAGTTATTTGTATATGGGTTATGTTACCGCTCAATTTAGCAGGGGTCCTAGGAGGGGTTCCAAAGAGACTACTACTAGACCAAGTGGCAACAACGGGACAAGGACCCATTGTCACCTCAGTTGATGTCCCCTGCTCTTTATGGACTTTCACCGATGGGAGGAGTCCCGGTGTAAGAGAAATCACTATAAATGATAAGTCAAGGATTAGATACAATGTGATTTCCAAAACCCATTCAGAGGAGAGGCTCAAATAATGGCTTGCTTGCTTTAAAAGCAAGAGAAGTTTTCTCCAAGAAAGGCTTATTGATAGGAGGCCTAGACTTAGGTGAAATGGTATTCGACACAAGGAATGGACCTAGATCAAGGATTCCTAGAAAAGGGAAAGGACCTCTCTTAAGGTTTGTGAGATAACAACCATGCAAAGGTTTGGGACCATAAGAGAGACCTAAGGGATCCCAACAAGGCCTAGGGTTCAAGCTGACCATCCACAATATTATTAGGTCAAGCAAGGATGAGAAGAAGGGTCAATGAGAGATGAACTTCCTTTGAGTTTTAAAGTGTAAATGACCCTACAATTGCCACTAACCAAGGAAGGTAAGCATACAAACAATTTTGGAGCTAGGGCTTGAGATTTCTCTCAAACTAGCCGCGTAAATTGCTTGAAAATTTGAGGGCACCTGGAGGAAATGACAACGCAGTAGTGTACCAATTTGAACCCCAAGGAGATGTCTCTAATGCAATTCGTGCTAGGAACTAGTTGGCCTTCTAGGGTTAGAGCCGAAAATAGGAAAATAGAAAGAAAAATGTTTAAGGAAGGGTCACTGTCACTGCTCAAACTAGCAGGGGTCCTAAAAAGAGATGCTTGGAGGGCTACTACAAGATCAAGGGCAACAATGGAGCGATAGCCCATTGTCACCTCGGCTTTGGCTCCCTACTCTTTACGAAATTTCATCGATGGGAGGAGACTTGTTATAATAAGGATCACGAAAGTGAATAGATCAATGATAGGATGATAGTTGATCCTAGAAGCCTATTCACAACAGAGGCTCAGATATATGCTTGGTTTGCTTTGAAAGCAAGATGAAAGGCTCTCTAGGAAGGGCTTAGAGGAATTCTAAGAGCTATGGTTTGAGTATATGACTTGTCAAGAAGATTCTTAGCTCCTAAAATCCTTGTGGAAACTTGTCTTCCAAGTGGTCTTTGGAAATTGGCTTCAATAAGTTGTGGGACCACATGGGACCAAGTGGACCCAAGGTTAGGCAGGGGAATGGGGTTGAGCAATCAATGATATACTTGACCTAATCAGGGAGGGGAAAGGGATCAAGGAAGGAATTTTCAATGAAAGGTAGTGCAATGATCCCAGTGAGGTTTCTAGCCTAAGGAAACCAAGGGCAAGAATCAGTCTTCGAGCTAGGGCTTATGATATCTGAAGATCCAACTGTTAGAATCGCATGAAATTTGGAGGGCTTTTTGAGGACACACCAAGAAGGTTGTGGACCAAAAATTGAAGTGTTTGGATGGCTAGATTGTGAGATATTGATGCCCTAGGTGACCTATGTAGGCTAGTCCTAGAAAAGAGGGGAAGGTGAAAGAAATAAGTTTTGAGGTGATCACCTATGGAGGACCAATGCCTAATCCTTTTGGGGAGATTGGATTAAAGTAGAATTATTACTATGGATATTGAATTTTCTATGTCAAGGAGGCCTCAAAGACAACTTCACATAGCATTAGGGCAACAACAAAAGCAACTTCAAGGACTTTATACTTCGTTTTGCAAAGTAGATGGCTTATCAAGATGGATTTCAATGATGAAACATCTCTAGGAACATTCATTCATTATACATGGCCCATACATGAAGCAATACTATCTAGAAACAAAATTCCCACAACTTCACCTAAATGGATGTAGTAAATTGGCCCTAGTATAGCGAAATCCCAACGATAATGTATGTGAAAAAATATAAAGAAAGAATAGTGTTAAATTGCACTTACATGTATAAGAGTATATCCAACCATCAAAACTTTGCCAATCAAGAAGCTCCAAGACAAGAGAAAATGATCCAAACATCAAAATTCATTCTGTGGTCCAAAGAATTCATCCTCCAAGAAGGATAGCGAAGTTCTCTAAAGAGATATAAGTCCAATCCAAGTGATGATTCTAAAATGAAATCACATTAGTTGTATTTATACTCTTCTAATGAGTTTGATTTAGCTTATTAGGCCAAATTAGCCCCTAAAATAAAATAATGTACAAAATAACTAACTTTTGGTGACAAGCCCACCATACTAGCTCATAAACAAAAGAATAACCCTCTCAAGAGGTCAAATGATCAATAGTACATGTCGTTGGGCCTTAGAGGAGGCCTGATGAACTCCATAGGTGCTATAATGTGAAATAGGACTCCCAAAAGTAATGGACAAGGGGTTGGCCCCTTGTTCTTCAAATAATAGAAGCTCCCAGTGGATGTGGGGGCACACAAGTAACCTCATGGGTTTCCAAATAGATTGAAGATTCTTGTATACCATCTGCAAGAGCTCAGATGATGGTGTAAGTGATGCCACATAATCATACAGGGCTTAGGTCATCTGCCAAGTGCATGGTACCACTGTGGGGCCAACTGAGCATGGTGAACTAGGTGCATCTTTCTTGTCCAATAGGTGAATCTCGAGCAATATATGAACGTCTTTGGGGATCCATGGAATGCTTTCTACTGCTGTGGAGGCCCATGATTCTCTACACACACCCTACATATGCCAATGTAGCCTCTGGAGGGTTAGGACCCCGTATAAGGAGACCAAACCCTAAATGGAGACCATCTGCAATCTTGCATAAGGTCCAATGCATCCCCTTGCCTTCCAATACAACAAGTAATTTAAATAAATTGAGTTAAAGAGCTTACAAACCATGGAAAACAGGTGGGCACTTCAAAATGGCATGCCCTTCCATAGTGGGCTTTGGCATGTACTAATGTCTCCAAGCTCCAAGGGGGGTTAACCAAGTACCCTATTAGGTGGTTTCTACTTTTAAAGGGGACAATATATCCAAGGTACATCCTTCAAATGGTGGTGGCATGTGATAAAGAGATAAATGGAATAGGGAATGAAAGGGGCAATCCTGGGCCACATGTCTTGGTACAAGGGTAGTTAATAATGGGAATCCCACACTTGGGTATATAATGTATAGGAGAGAGAAATCGTGGTGCATGATATACCTCGACCTTGATTTTTCCACCCTTCATATGAGTTTTGCCTTTTATGATTTTTCTTTGATTAATTGCTCGAGGCTTAAGGGATAAGAGCATGATGTGTAAGGTATAGTAGTGAATATCCCCTTTAAGGTAGGGCGGTTCATTGCCCAGGTTTTTTGTTGTACAGTTTGAAGCCTGAATATTTGTAAAAGAGTATTGGAGTCCTCACTATTTTCATTAATAAAATAATTTTTTGTTCTACTTCTTGCGTTCTGGTTTAACTGTAAAAAATCTTGTTAAAGTTGGAAACTAGGGATTAATTCCCTCATTTGGAACCCCCTCTTTTGATGGCACTCTTCACCTTTGAAGCACACTTGATGGCATCATTCTTCATTTAAAATATTGGAATTTTTTGTCCTCCTACAAATGCTTATTTTTCAGGTCAGCTTAGGTTGGCTCCCCTTCATGTCGGCTCATGGATGAAAAGACATGTCTCTTCACCCATGCCAACCACTATAAATATAACCTAAGGTCAACTTATTTTTGCATCTCATCAACACACATTTTCATTTCTCTTCTTGGGTTCAATAGCTCTGAAAATTACAGGAATTTCTTCATACGTGCAAGGAAGGATGATGAAATTACAGGTGGCCGAAAATCTGAACTGTCTGCAACTTTGACCAGCGCTGACTTTGATTTTCTGAGCAGATTTTGACTTCGATCTTTTGGGCATATCTCTGTCTGGTGAAGCCGCATTGTTGGGAACAAAAATTGAGGTCATTTGGGTTTTTTGACTAGGTTTGACCGCAGGCCTGAAGTGACTGTTTGACCACAAAGTTGTTTTCTTGTTTAACTGGGTATGACCACTCCAAAGTTGATTGTTTTATTTTTGTTTTGAATATCAAGAGAGTCTGAGTTCCTCTCTCCTTTGACCAAGCTATTTTGGAATATTTTGACTAGCCTTTCACTGTTGTTAATTTTCTGGTTAGGGTAGAGTTTGACTGTTGTTGATAGAGTGCAAAAATTGCAGATTTGACTAGGTTATTTATTTGGCATTTAGACAGTGGTATTGGATCATCAAATTGGCAAGTCAATTTTGACTTTGAATTTGTATTATTGTACTCTCTCTCTTTTCTGAGCATTTGATATTTATAATAAGAAGAATTTATCAAGGGGTTTCCCCATCTTGGGGTTTTTCCCTGGCTTGAGCCAAATTCTTGTGTTCTCTTGTCTTGGCTTGTCTTATGCATTTATTGTTTATGTTCTATTGTTCTATCTAAATTTGTTGTAGAAATTATATGCACTAAGCATGCAGATGTCCAAGATCCACCTGTTCTCACACTATTTAACTTTATGCAAGATACTAAATCTATTCCACTTGTTAATCTTTTGCGGAAAAATTTAATTGCACACACATGTGAATCATAAACAAAAATAATCAATCGCACATAACACAGTTTTTAACCAGGAAAGCTTGAAGCTAAAAACCCCAACTATATATTATGTAACATGGAGATCATATGACAATCTCATACAAACATACAAAGCTTATCACAAGCTTATCGGTGCAAATCCATGCACCGATCTTTGCCATCTGCTAGCCTGCCTCCACTGCACAATCTCTGCTGAAGAATAGCTCTGAATGAATTCGAATTACTCCATCCTTGACTGCGCAATCCTCATTGGCATCTCCACTGAGTGTTGGATGCAATCGTGCATCCTTTATAGTCAAAACGGATAGTCTATCTTGCCCTTTCCTTTATCTCTCTCCTTTGGTCTCCTTTGGCTTTGCCATGCCTTGTAGTTGCTTCTTTGTATTTTGTATTGTTCGATTGATTAATGAGTTATTATTTGTGAATTAATTAACTAATTAATTCACTTAAAATCGGTGTATCGATCAATTAGACTAGATACAACCATATTTGAGTCAACTAAGTTAAACTAAATACAACTCCATAACTACTTCTTCCAAGTTTGTGTCATAACTCTGCCACTTGAGTTCTAACTGAGTCCTCCATGCATTAGCTCCAGTAAACCCTTAGGAATAGCGTAATTCCTTCTGTCAGCTGTTGTGCCACATCTGTGCACTGAACTGAAGTGCTCCAAGAGAATAATTTGTTGTTTAGAGTCTGATTATTATTAAGAGCTAATAATAATCGAAATGCATTTATTTTTAGATTAACGATCTATAAATAGACTTCGCCCAATATTCTAAAAATAGAATTTAATCTATTTTACCAACTTGATCAACCATCCACAAATAGCATCCTGCAACTTCTGAAATATGATCATCATGTCTAAAAATAGACATAGTCTAAAAATAGACTTGCGCCAAAAATAGCCTGCGGGCCCACTTAGTGAAAGCGACTCTTTTCACTAAGTTCATCATCTTGTTGAATCTCAACACTCCCTCTCAATAAGATAGGGATTATCTTTCACCCCGATCCTACCTCTATGGTATTCGAATTTTCTCCTGGTGAGCGCCTTCGTCAGAATATCTGCATCCTGATCCTCCGTGGGAATGTACTGAAGCAACATGATATTCCGCTGCACACAATCTTTGATATGATGATAATGGTTATCAATATGTTTAGATCTATCATGAAACACATGATTAACCTAGAGTTTAATGCAACTCTGATTATCACAATGAATCACCATGGGATCTAAATGTGAACCGAACAAACCAACCAGAATCTTCCTTATTCAGATAGCCTCACATGCAGCTAAACTTGCTGCCATGTATTCCGCTTTCGCTGAACTGAGTGCCACAGATCTTTGTTTCCTGCTGTACCAAGAAACTATCGTAGATCCGATACTGAAAATCCCTCTTGATATGCTCTTTCTGTTTGTTGGGCTTCTTGCCCAATCTGCATCCGTGAAGCCATGCAACTTCACCTCATCCGTCTGTCTGTACCATAAACCATACTCAGATGTGCCCCTAAGATATCTTAGGACATGCTTGCCTGCCTTCCAAAAGAGCTTGGTAGGCTTAACCATCGCTTGTGAAAGTTGGTTCACCACATAACATATGTCTAGTCTTGTATTGACTAAATACATGAGCAAACCCACCAACTGTCGATAAACAGTGGCATCCACTACCTCTGCCGATGTAGCATCCTCTTTCTTCCAATTTCTTGGAAGAGGAGTGTCGATAGGCTTGCAGCCTTGCATGTGAAACTTCTCCAGTATCTCCTGGGCATACTTGCCTTGAGACACAAACAGTTCATCTTCCCGCTACCATATTTCCAATCCAAGGAAATAATGAAGGAGGCCTAAAACCTTCATCTCAAACTCCTTTGCAAGATCTGCCTTGCATGAGTGTATCAACTACTCATCACCTGTTAGTATCAAATCATCAGCATGCAAAGTACAATAGTCAAAACCTTACCCTGTACAATGTACGGGTTTGCATCCAGCCTGCTCTTGGTGAAGCCAGTCTAGTGAAATAGGAATAACTTCATCCAGTCTGGAAAATGACATGGGGTGCTTGTTTCGTACATACAGCGACTCTTTGGAGCACACCCTGTCTGCGACTTCGTCTTTGAAGATCTCAAATCCTTCGAGCGCTCGTGTACACCTCTTCCTCAATGATCCCATTAAGGAGCAGCGGTCTTCACATCCATGCAGTGAATATGCCAATATCTGGCCCAGAGAGCAAGGATGCGTCACATGTGGAAGAATACGGGTGCGACGAGGTGCAAGGTTTCTCCACTGGGTAATCCCCTCGATCTGTGAGAAGCCTCGGGCAGCAAATCTTTCCTTATACTTCTCAACGCTCCCATCAGCATCTTGCTTTACCTTGTAGATCCATCTTGATTCTACAACTGATTTTCCCACTGGCCTTGGAACAATCTCCCAAGCACTATTTCTGACAATGGAGTCACACTCCTCCACCATGGCATCTACCCATGTGGGCTCCTACGCTGCTTCTTCAAAAGAAGATGGCTTTGTCACAATACACTTGCTCATAAGAGCCATGTATCCAATATATTGATCAGGTGACTATCTCTGTCTGCGCTGTGATGTAGGAACTCCTACATTCTGTGTTGCATCCACCTTCAGTCTCTCAGCTTCTGTGGTACGCTTCACTTGTCGATGTTTGGTTAAATGAGTGGACTCCTCCTCCATGAAGATCTCCTCTGTATTTGATCCACATATAAAAGGCTCATCTTTGAAGACAGTTTCCTCTTATCATGCGAAGTGTAGCTCCCTCTCAGCGTGCTTCATGGCTTTCACCTCATTGAATTTTACCTCCCGTCGCATATGATCATCGATTTGTTTTGGAAAATCTACCACGATAATTATGAGGGTGTTTCTGTGTACCCCACAAATGTTCAACTTAAACGATCGGCTCCAGCTTCTTCTGGCATCCCTGCGTCACATGAATGTAAACGGGTGGGCCAAAAATCTTCAAATGAGAAATATAGGGCTTCTTACAATTATAATCTCCCTCGAGGTGTACTCTTTCCAGAGTACTCTCTGAGGGATCAGGTTGCACATAAATCATGAGTGTTGCATGCTTGACCCACAAGTGCATGGTAGGCCTTGATTGCCGGCATCGCCCGTGCAGCACTTACGATCGTTCTATTCTTTCTCTCCGTGACCCCATTCTTTTGTGGGTTATGAGGCATTATGAGTTCTCTTCGAATTCCTTCTTTGTTACATAAGTCTTTCAATTCACTAGAGATGTATTCACCACCATTATCACTCCGTAGAGTTTTCACCTTCTTCCCCGACTCCTTCTCCACCAATGCCTTGAACTCACAGAACTTTGAAAACATTTCACTCTTCTTTTGCATGAAGAAGATCTAGCATATGCGAGAAAATTCATCAAAAAATATCACATAATACCTGTGTTTTTCTATTGAAGCAACTGAGAATGGTCCACACACGTCTGTGTGAATTCTCTCCAGGATCACTTAGAAGCACAATTCTCCTTCTCATGGTGTCTTCACAAACTTACCCATTGTACATCCTTTGCAGTACGATACGTGAGAGTGCCCTTGGGAAGTCCGATGGGAAATTCTTTCAAAAATCTGGCGCCATGGTGAAGATGGCCCAATCTCTTGTGCCATAACTCGCCCTCATCCCAGCTCACCACTTCTTCTGCTTTTCCCACCATTGCAGCGCAGCCATCTACCTCCAGCTTGTAGAGATTCTTAATTCGAACCCCTATCTTCTTGGTTTGACCTATTGTTTTATGTCGAAGGAAGGATTTTCCCTCACTGAAAACAACATCATAACCTTTGTCTTCCAGCATTGTGACTGAGACCAAGTTATTCTTCAGACCTGGAACATGCATGACATTCTTCAATAAGAACGGATTACCGGACTCCCTCTCAAATGTAATGGTCCCAATGCCAATCGCACTGTACCAACCATCATCGCCCATCTCTATATGCATCTGTAGGTCCTTCTCCTCCAAGTCACTAAACAACTATTTGTCTCCTGTCATATGGAAAGACGCACCACTATCAAGATACCACACCGATTCCATGCAGCTTGAAACCAAGCAAGAAATCAAAGAAAAATCCAGCTCAAATTGCGAGGCTAAGGCCTCTTCAGCTGCAGATCCAGCAACCTTCTTATTCTTCTTCTTTTGTGGACAGTTAGTGGCGAAATGTCCATGCTCGTGACAGTGAAAACACTTCACTTTGGACAAATCCTGCTTCTTGCCTTTCGCATCGGATTTAGAAGGATTTTTCTTCCCCTTCCCTTTAGTTGCTTTGGCAGCCAAAGCGAAATTCTCTTCATCTTCATTCTTCGATGAAGATCCATCCTTGGTACCCCGCCTTATCTCCTCCTGCACAAGATCCGACCAAAGTCGCTCCCATCCTAGTAGTTTCTCCCATCCATTGACAGAGTCTTCATAGCTATGCCAACTCTTCGGAAGCCCGAGGAGAGCCAAGCTCACCAATTATTCTTCATCAACAGTAACCCCCACACTTCCCAGCTCATCCTTGCAGTGGACAAACTTCATGAGGTATTTTGGAATACTGTTGCCTTTCTCCATTTTTATTTTTCTGAGCTTGTCTTTAAGCGACAACTTCCTCTGGTCACTTCTTCTTTGGAACAAGTCTGTCAAATCCTTCCACATTAAGAATGGAGTGGCTTTCCCGTGAAGGCTGGACATAATATGGTCCTTCACACCTTCCAACAAAATCCTCCTCGTCTTTGCAATCTTCTTTTTCCATGCATTAAGTAATGCAGCATCACTAGATCCCGGCTTAGGAACATCGCTATCGATGAACTCCTTCAGCCCATTATCCTCTAGCACCGCCTCCATCCTATCCTTCCAGGCTATGTAATTCAAGCTCCCATCAAGGGCATACTCCAATCTCAACCCGTTGAAAGACATTTCCCAGTAACCCTTTCAAATTTTGCACCAAGAATACGACGCAGCAAATTAAGTTGTCCCACCGGCCACAAACTCACTTCACAATTGCAATCTTCAATCAACAATGCTGATACCATGTAGAAATTATATGCACTAAGCACCGCTGTCCAAGATCCACCCCGATCTCACACTGTTGCACACAAGATCTTTGAATCTATTCCACTTGTTAATCTTTTGCGAAAAATTTAATTGCACACACATGTGAAGCATAAACAAAAATATTCAATCGCACATAACACATTTTTTAACCGGGGAAGCCTGAAGCTGAAAACCCAAACTATATATTATGTAATATGGAGAACATATGACAATCTCAGACAAGCATACAAAGCTTATCACAAGCTCGATCTGGTACAATCGTCATACACTGCTCGGGTCTAATCTCTTGCAAATCATACCAAATCTTTGCCTCACACTTGCTTTTGCTCCACTGCACAATCTCTGCTGAAGAATAGCTTTGAATGAATTCAAATTACTCCATCCTTGACTACGCAATCCTCATTAGCATCTCCACTGAGTGTTGGATGCAATCAATGTATCACTATAGTCACAGCCTTGGTGTTCACTCTTTCCCTTTCTATATCTCCCTTTTGGTCTCCCACTTTGGCCTGCATACTATAGTTATGTGTATTCTTCATTTGATTAATGAGTTATTATTTAGTGAATTAATTAACTAATTAATTCACACCACTCTCACTAGTGTATCAATCGGTTAGACTAGATACAACTAGCTCAACTGAGTCTAACTGAGTGTTAAACTAAATACAACTCCATAACTACTTCTTCCAACTGTGTCATAACTCTGCCACTTGAGTTCTAACTGATTCCTCCATGCATTAGCTCCAGTAAACCCTTAGGAATAGCGTAATTCCTTCTGTCAGCTGTTGTGCCACATCTGTGCACTGAACTGAAGTGCTCCAAGAGAATGAGTTGTTGTTTAGAGTCTGATTATTATTAAGAGCTAATAATAATCGACATGCATCTATTTTTAGATTGATGATCTATAAATAGACTTCACCCAATATTCTAAAAATAGAATTTCATCTATTTTTTCAACTTGATCAACCATCCACAAATAGCATCCTGCAACTTCTGAAATATGATCATCATGTCTAAAAATAGACATAGTCTAAAAATAGACTTGCGCCAAAAATAGCCTGCGGGCCCACTTAGTGAAGGCGACTCTTTTTACTGAGCTCGTCATCTTGTTGAATCTCAACAGTTGTTGTCAATGTGTTAATGGTTAATGTGATTGCAATTGGAAACCAAGTGGAATTGTTAATTGGGCTTATATGGAACATTGAATTAATTTTTATAAGCATAAAACATACCACTGTTAACTAAAATTAACATGGTATCAGAGCCCAGGTGAGGACAAGCCCACGCAAGAGAAGAAAAGCAATCACCAAGGAATTTGTCGTCAAATGGTTTCCACTTCAAGTATTGCACTGTGTGGGCATATTTTGCAAACCCTTGTTTCAGTGATTATGAAGAGAAAGTATCTAAATATTCAAGATAGGGAGAGAGGAAGCAAGTTATTTGAATTATGGAAGCCCTAATAAGTGATTAGGTCATAATCCCGTGGATGAAAGAAAAAAAGAGAGGAACCCATGAAATCTATGTTAGAAAGCTGAGGAGCTAGTACATAGCCCATACAAGGCCGAGCATCTTATTAAAGAAAACAATTCTAATATGAGTTCTAAAGTGTGAAGTGATCTAAAATCTATATTCTATATGGGTGACCAATCATCATCTCAGAGGAAAGAAAGTTCTTTTTTGTTACAACCTAGTGGCTCTGTTCACAAAGTTTGAATGGCCAGATTAATAGCCCTATCAAGGCGTTACCTCTCAAAGGAAAACTCTCCATGGAAGATCAAAGTTCTGGGCATCTTCATTAGCCCTTCTCTCTGTGATAGGACCACAGTCCCTCTCAAGAAGAATGAGAGATTAAGAGCTCTGTTCATGAAGGACTGAAAGGCAATTTGAGAAGGTTGAAGGGCTAGTTTAGCAACTCTCTCAAGTCCGAATAATCTCTCAAGGAGAGAAAATTCCTGTAATCATAAATTAAGGACTGAAATCATCTTCCAAGTTATGAAATCCAAATTCTGAGCATATTTGTAAGTAATCTGATTTTTGGAAGGGTCGTCTTTGTGAGTTTGGAGTAGTCCTTATGGCAAGAAAATCTGAATTGGTTCAAGGTCTTACAAGCCTAGATTCTATAATCTCTGTTTTGGAATGCTATTCCTCTATCCTATGTGTGAAATTTCAATTTGAAATACTACTACAGTGATTGATTTATTTCGCCTACTTATTTATGATAAGTTATTTACAGATGCTTCAGTAAATTTTGAAATAAACACAACTGCAGTATTCACTTAATAAAAAGAAGAAGAACAAATAGAACACATATAACACAATAGAAACAATCACATGAACATAGTTATTTTTGGAAAATTGTCCTCGGAAAAACCCAGTGTGGGAAAATCGGTGCAACAGATGAGGGTTTATATTATTCTTCAATAGTGGAAATCATTTACAGAAATTATCTTTCCTACCATTTTGACTTTAAAAGCCATGCCTTGTCACTTCGTCAGTCATTATTGACCCAAGTATGTTCCATTTTTGCATATCATCCTTATTATCAAGTTTTTCTTGTAATTTGACGTAAAATTTGACTGCTTAGGCCATTTTATTAATGAATTGATGAATGGTTGTTTTAGGTGGTGTGGCTTGTTGAGATGTTGTTACAGGATGATATCTCCCTAGTTATGCCATGCTAAAGATGAAACAAAGACTCTACCGATGTTGTTGTTACAACACCAAGCTTATTCTAGATACTCTGTTCTCCTATTATTAACAACAAAGACTGATTTGGAGAAACACTTGGTCAGAGCCAGTTTGAGAGTTGAAAGGAGATATTCATGGACATCACAACTAACTTAATTGAAACAATTAGGATTTCCAATTGATAGATCATTGTAATTTAGAAAAATGGTCACAACTTTGTTTCTATCAAGATAATTTGTTATAAGACATTTTTTATATAATCTCAATTTAGATCACATGAGAATCAAGAGATTCTCATCATGATCCTGCTTTTTGAAATATATAAATGTAATATGAAATTATAAAATAATGTACTCTCTACATGCAAGGCATGCATAGATAGAGATTAGAGGAGGTAGTACCAACACTGTAATCCTATACTGCAACTTTCATTAATGCAAATTGATATTAAAGTGTTGTGTCATTCACCATCCCCTACTAAGGAGGAAGGGTCCTCCTTCTTAGTAGGAATCACTAGTTAGAGAGGTATTGTAGCAATACATTTATTCTCTCTCAGTTTTGATTTATTGTTAATGTTACAGAAGTTGTTCATGTATTGAGAAGTTGCAGGATTTTAGACTTCATCATTGTGTGACAACATATTTCTTGGATTGGTCCCTCCATTGGTGTGATGGCTATTTGATTATTGTTATAGTTTTTTGGTTTGTTTAGTTGATTGAATGGGTGTTGCAGCAATTGTTGAGTGTTGAATGGTTTCCAAAAGTGTTGTTTCTTTTTTAATAAGAGGATAGTGTGATAGAGTGTGTTTTATTCTACAATGTGTGTTTCTTTTCCTTTTGAAGTGTGATCAAGGTTTGCAGTGTAAAAACATGTGTTATAGAGTGCTGAGAGTGATACCTACAACAGTTGGTTTTGAGCTTTGGTTAGAGCTAGTTTCCATTTTTTCTTGCATATATTTTGAACAATAGCCTTGAAAAAAAAATCCTACTCGAATAGACAATTTATGTGTGATTTCAGATTAGTTTTCCTAAATTAAAAGGACTATTCATCCACCCAAAAATTTAGCGTTGTTGTTGGGGAATTTATTAGAATTGCATATGTTTGACTAGCTTGTTTGCATGCTTTGATTAAAAGTGTGGAAGATGTGTTCCTCAATCTAAGGTTTCTAGACATTAAGACAAGAAGTAATAACCTACACATCTCTTCAACATACTAAATTAGGCTCAACCTCATGAGGAGTCAGGGAAGATAGGATTGCATTAAATGAATAATAAATAAGAAAAATATTGTTCCCCCAAATAAATTAATCGTGCAGGTAGAAGAGGACAAGGGGGAAAGAAGAAGAATCGTGATTTGGAAAGAATAACATATATACAATAGATCATCTCAAAAGATAAATCAAAATCATGTGCTTGTGGCACAACACATAAGAAGAAAGGATCAGGTAAAACTGCTCTACAAAGGTCATCATCCCCTAAGTCATCTATGCTAGCTTCCCATATTAAGGAGGCACACTTTTATGAACCTTCGATCTCATAGACAAGCCCAAGAGTTTTTATTCCATATGTATCAGTAGGGGGAGGATATCAAGGCTTGATAGAAGAACAAGGGGATACTGATGAGCATTATTTAGAACCAAGCCCTGAAGAACAACCACTTGGTCAGTGTATCCCGAATTTAGGCAGTGTTGTGAAACAACCTATTGAGCATTCCATTGCAGAGGGTGTTGTGAAATCAATAAGACCACTTGTTGATCTGAATGAGGTATGTTAGTTGTGTTGTGCTAATTCCTCTTTTAGATCTAAAAACAATGTCTTATATGTGCTTAAGGGTTCAAGTTCTCTTGCAACTTATTGAGTCTCATGAGTGTTTTTCTTGTTAATTTTATGAACAATTTAACATAAAAAAAAAGACTGAACAACAACAAATAAAAGTACAGTACATCACCATGCAACACATAAACACAAGGATTTGATGAAGGAGTTCACCCCTCCTAGGCTACATCTCCTCGGTCTAGCTTCCATGGCTTGGGACTCTTTATTATGCTCAAATTTGCAAAATGATACATTTAAAATGCTTTTTTGCTCCTGAAACCTGCACCAATGAGTTCATAATGCCCAAAAAATGGACATCTAGCCTCCTCCTTCTCCTGATTTGGTCGAAAACTCCAAAAGTTATGACCTCTAACAGTTCGTCCACAAATTTCTGCCTATATTTAGAAATAAATAATAAATTTTAATATTAAAATTAAACATATACAAACCAACTAAACTATTGAATAAATATTAATTTTTAATATTAAAATTATACAAACTAACTAAACTACTAAACAAATATTAATTTTTAATTTTATACAAACCAACTAAACTACTAAATAAATATTAAATTTTAATATTAAAATTAAACATATACAAACCAACTAAACTGCTGAATAAATATTAATTTTTAGTATTAAAATCATACATATACAAACCAACTAAACTACTAAATAAATATTAATTTTTAATATTAAAATTAATTTTATACAAAGGAACTAAACTACTAAATAGATATTAATTTTAATATTAAAATGAAACATATACAAACCAACTAAACTACTAAATAAATATTAATTTTTTATATTAAAATTAAACAATAAAAAAATATTATTATCAACCACATGTATGTCTACATCACATGCATGTGCCATATTAAATGTATTTGCACACATCAAATTATAATATTAAAATGAAAAGTACTAAATAAATATTAGTTTTATACCACCGAACTAAATTAAATAAATATTATGGTATTTGGTTCATATAAGCAACCGGTACTTGGTGCATATAAGGGTTCCTGATAAGGCTATTGTTAATATTTAAATATTGAAAAATAATTGTAAAATAAATACCCACCTCTCTGCCTATTACTCACTTGTCACGTGAATAGTATGAACGAACATATATATAGAACTCTTGTACGAGAGTTTCTGCCCGACGTAAACTCTCGCCCGAGAGTCTCTGCTCAACGTAAACTCTCGGGTGCAAACTCTCGGCCGAGAGTTTGTACAACTTTCGGACGAGAGTTTAGTCACATGGTTAAATTTAACATGTGGTGGTTTAAACTCTCGGTCGAGAGTTTAAAAAATGTCTCGCCCGAGAAATTATCTCGACCAAGAGTTTCTGGTCAACGAAAAACCCAAAAAATTCTGCAGTTTTCAGGAACCTGCAACTTTGGAGGGGTGGAACACCTACAAAAACAAAATGTTATATTTCGGACCAGGTACCATTAGATTCATCTCTGAATCTAGTTTTTGATGATGTAAGATTTGTGGAGTTTCATTAAAAATTTCAATTTGTTATTAATTTTTTACTAAACTGTGTCACTGTGGAATTTCATTGTTCGGAAAAATTGCACTGAATGAAAATTCAATAACTTTAAAATGACGATACCAAAAAATTCAGAAAAATCATATTGCGTTTCCTCTCCCTGTCTACTTCAAAAGGGTACTCTCATTTTTCTTATTGATGATCACATTGAAAAGAAAATCTAGGGTTCATAAAATGTACTAAAACATCATCGTTTTCTTGTCTTTGTCCATTTAAAAAAATAATAAAAAATAGTGATTTAATCTGAAAATTACCGAAAAATAGTCAGTGCACTAGTGCACGCACTATATGTAGATTATGATGATATGGTTTATTTCCAAAAAGTGAATAACCTTCCCTAAAAAAAGTTAGGGTTCAAAAAGTGACTATTTATGTTTGCTTGAAAATTTCAAGTATATGCAGTTAGTGAGCAACAAATTTACCCCTCTATATGTCAATGTTTTTTTTTTTTAAAGATATGAGTATGGAGGTAAGACAATTATCTACAAATCTTGTTTTTATGTCAAAGCTTAATTTTCATTGAAAATATCAGTTTAGCGGAGTTGAAGTTGAAAAAACATAGAAAATTACAATTTTCAACGTCAAAAAAGGGAAAAAAGTGTTTCCCAACTTCACATTTTCACCCATAGCGTGGCAGTGGTGTGTGGCGTTGGTGGGTCAGAGGTCCTGTGTTCGATCCTCGCCGACCCTTCCAGTCCTTCAAACAAACTTTTACACCATCATGAACGAGGGGTGCACATGGCGGCCCCAGGTTGAGCCATGTGTCCTCTCCCCATTGGCCCAAACTTCAACCAGTAATAACTTGCCAAATCACCACAAAATTTGAACCAACAAGATGCTGCCACTTGGAAATCCCACATTCAACGAAGGAAATTGACCAAATTTGACCTTGCCCAGTCAACATGCTATGACAGCAGTATGGACTGCTGACTGGGTTCCTTGTCATCATTTTTTTCCTGTTTAGCAAAGCGAACAGAACTCATTTCTGGGAGCATACAAAGTCCATTTTTCTACGAAACGAATTGCGCCGAATTCGGAAAAGCGAGCACTATGTGTTCGTTCAGGTTTCGAGCCATTTTGAGAAATTTAATTTTTGAGCTTAATTATGAGCGCCTAATCATTCCTCCCCATTGGAAGCCCCTTGAACCCCAAAATATATTTCATTACTGAACATGTGGATGAGGGTACAGTTCCATCACCCTTCTAGTCTCAATCTAATGGAATTTTCTTAATTTCAATAATTTGAGCTTTTCATAAAAACTAAACTTTTTCCTTGATTCCAGAGACCCTGTCTTGCTGTTGTAGACACCATCATGATGCAATTTTCCAGAATTTGCAGAAAAACAAACTATCCTTGAAGAATCAAACTTGTTTCCACCTCAGTCGTCAATGAAAGGAATTACTTGAAATCTGTCTCACCTCGAACATTGTCGACATGGCGAATTTTAGCTTGTCTCATCATGTGCTTGGCTCGACTCTTGATCAAATGTGATCGCCATTTCCATGCAACATCCCATTTCAAAGAAAATACTTTGTGAAAACCACAAGAAGAAATTTTAAACCCAATGTCCTCCTTTTCAAATTTTTTTGGCGCTTTCTCTTTGACCCTTTCACTCTCTTGCACTGACATCTTGTTCACATCACTGCTCAACACTGATGTAGACTGCTGCAAATATTTCTCATCTTGTTTACCTCTTTTCAAAGGCAGCATGTTAGAGCCCTTAAACATCTTATCACAAACAACCTCAATGAAATCATCTTGTTCATTTGATGCATCTTTTTGAAAGGTCTCATTCAAAATGTTGATTATATCAGCCCCCCATTAAAGTTCTTAGCCATTAGTCCCGCTTGAACCTTTCGAGTTCCCTACTGTAATATTCCCAATTAGCTTTGCTAATTGGAATATTTCATTTTTGCTTTATTTTGCCGCTTTAGCTAGAAATAATAAATAAAGTGAGAAATAAGAGGGGTCACCTCACTTTAGTCACCTCACTTTATAAAATAAAGTGTTTTTCCTAGTAGATTGACGTTATAACTTAGAGAGAGGGCCTTGGGGGTCCACATGTGTATGAGGGGAGGCCTCAGGCTGACCCAAGGTTAACTGCGCAGGCCAAGGAGAGTGAAGGACGCAGTCAAGGTTTTGGAGGGAGTTTAGCACTATAAAAGGTGGGGCTCTCACCTCATTTTGGCATGCTTGATTTGATATTGATATTGAGAGCTAGACTTCTGTCTGCTTCAGCACGCCGGTTGTTTAGTCGGTCTGCAGCACTGTTTAGTGCAACTGAGTGTCTCCGGTCGGAGATCTCACCCTTAGCCTCGGGGGACTTCGAGTGCCTGCCCTGGTAAGGTTATTTTCTTAGCATCACCCTTAGCTTCGGGGGACTACGAGTGCCTGCCCTAGTAAGGTTATTTTCTGAGCAACATCCTTCAGTTTCAGTGGTAAATTGCAGTAGTTTCTGGTGGAGATTTAGCAGAGGAGATACCCCTTCTTGAGACTGCGCAGATCTGGAGAGATAGCAGCAGATCTAGCCTTGTAGGACGCAGATCTGGAGAGATAGCAGCAGATCTAGCTTGGGAGGACGCAGATCAGGAGAGATAGGACGCAGATCCAGCAGATCCAGCCTTGGAGGACGCAGATCTGGAGAGATAGGACGCAGATCTGGAGAGGGAGGACTCAGATCCAGCAGATCTGGGCAGAGAGGACGCGGATCCAGTCAGGGAGGACGCTGATCTAATGAGCAGGGTATTTGTGAGGGGTTTTGGCAGCGTTTTTCAGTGTTTCCAGCCCTGAGGAGTAGGTCATCTCATCTGGAGGTCTTGTGGTTGGATTCATCCCTTCTTGCCAGCGTTCATCTGTCTTCTGCGCTGTCACTAGCAGAGACAACGTTTTCATTGGTGAGGGTTTGATTGGTGGTGGAGCATCAGTTTCACATTTTCTGGGGTTTGTTTGGAGGATTGAAATCAGCCATCTTTCTAGTTTCCAGCTCGTAGTTCCAGGGCATTCCAGCAGCAGTTCTTCATAGCAGTTCTTCAGCCAGCTAGGACGCTGTCCCTATCTGCAGCCATTATTTGTTCTGAGAGGGTCTCCACTTGCCTAGGGCAAGGATAGGTGCACTCATTCTAATTGTCTTGTATTCCTATCTATGTATTCTCAGATTAATAAAATGGCTTAGTGATCTGGCATTCTATGTGTACT
>CM076570.1:1144105027-1144224648 GCA_034641835.2 Pinus albicaulis | reverse complement strand
GTTCCTCATTCCATCTTCATCGCCTTCGCAACTTGTCGCACAACTTAGGCACGCATGACTCCAACTCATCTCATGGGCGTGCTTGTGTGTTTGGTTGAGAAGTCACCTCACCATGTGGTGTGGGGCACACCCAAGGTGACTCGTGGGCTTGAAAAAATGTCATAAGTTCAAAACTTCGTGGGAAAAAATCCATCCATGGTAAGGGTGGGTGTGGCCCAAGTCGAGTTTGATCCCTGGGTGATTTTGATTACTTAGATGCCCATGGATCACAACTAATCAAGCCATATGTTAGTCATGCAAGTCATATCAAAACTCACATAAACTAACAAACAAAAAAACTTAACATTAAAATATTTCATCAATTCTTATATATAGTAAAAATTTAATTAAAAAATATGTTTTTTAATATTATAGTTCACATAATGTGCTAATGTCTACACAAAGTGATAATATTAATATATTTTTTATTATTATTGTATTTTTTTAAAAATAATACATGCAAACTTTAACTTTTATAGTGAATACTAAAAGCTTACATATTCTTTTATTTTGAATTATAAAAAATTTACAGTACTTCAACACATTTTTTTATAATTTATTGTCTCTCTAACCTAGTATGGAAGATATGTTATAACGTCATGTCATGCTTTGTTAAACATTTTGAATCGATTAAATTATATAAAATAAAAATAAAAATAAAATAAAAAAGAAAAATAGAAAAAATAATAATTACAATTATTAACAAAAACATTTTCAGCAAGTCAAATTACATAAAAATAAAAATTCAATTCAATTAATAATTGTGCCAAGAGGATCCCACCAATTGGTAATCACCTTGTTCCTAAGTCATTGTAAAGAAAGAGATTCAATGTTCAGTTCCTTGTGGGTTAGATCAACCAAAAATCAAAATTGTCCCAAAAGGAGCTCTATAGCCCGGTATGGTAGAGATGTGTAATGATTTTGACTCTCTCAAAATAAAATAAAAATAAAAAATTGCTCTCCATGGTAAAGATGTTGTAAGGTAATATAAATAGTTGTTTTCCATGGTAAAAATGTTGTAACTTAATAAACTTTTTAACTCGATAAAAATAAAATAAAAGTAAAATAAAAATAACCCAATAAAAATAAAATGATCTATGGTATTGACCCACGGTATTTATGTAAAATATATCACATTTAAGAGAAGAATTAAAACAATTGAGCTAGCCAGTAGATTTATATATTTGTAAGATAAACAAAATCATTCAAACTATGCCTATTTAAAAGAAATTTTATGCTTTTAATTTAAAGAATGTTGCTTCATTAATGATGTAAGCAAAATGTGTTTAGACCTCATTTAATTTACCTATATGGATTTATATTTCACTGTTTTTTCTATCTTATTTAGTGATTTTAATCATATTGACTTTCTTAAATTACATGAAATTGAATTTAATTATTATTTGAAGGAAATTGTATGGCTTTAATTTAAAGGTAAGTCTCCATTCAATCATTATAACTAAAATGTGAGTGGTTATGATTTAATGTACCTTTGTGGATTATTTATTAATACTTTTGTTTCCGTCTAAGTAACCTTAAAAGATAACAAATTTATGATCTTGGTTTTGAACCTAAATATGTCATAGAGATTTAAATAATCATATGGGTTCTCTATATAATTATTGTTTTATGATCTTATTATATCCTTTTAGTTTAGTTTTATGTGTCATCAAGGTTTTGATCCTTCAAGTTTAATTTCAACTAATTATTTAATTATAATATTTTTATAAAATTTATTAGTTAAAATTTATTATTAAATATGATGAATTGAAATTCATCTGTCATTGTATATACATGTGTTTTTGTTATTTTAGTGGTTTTGACTTTAATTTATTTAACAAATTGAAATTCATCTTATTCTATATACATTTGTTTTAGTCATTTTAGTGGAAGAATATTTATTTTCCATTCAAATAGATAAACATGGTATACATAAATAATTATTGTCAATAAAGTAGATGACATATTATAAAATATATATTTTACTTATTACTAAAGTGTTAAATATTAATATTTATTTTCTCAATATTATATTATTCTGAATTTCAGGAAATAAAACTATTTTATGAAACATTATATTGTAATAAATTTTATAAACAGAGTTGTATTTAGTGCAAATTTTTGGAGTGTTTTAAACTGGTTTTTTTTATTGTATATATGGATTCAACACCTTACCCATCAAGCTTATGATTTCAATGAATTCCTACGGAATTTTAGAGAAATTAGACCGGAAAAAGCCACCGGAAAAGCTTCCCAAAAGCCGCGTTTATAAACTAGTGTAGATCCATCTAAATTCTCGATCTATCAAGCAAGTGCAAAGAGGGATCAAATATCTCAAGGTGCAAACTTATTTTTTGAGTGCAAAACTTGAGGAAAGCAAGTGCAAAGAAGGATCAAATATCTCAAGGTGCAAACTTATTTTTTGAGTGCAATACTTGAGGAAATGTTTGCATCTCAAGTTATTTGATCCTTCTCGTCCATTGGTAGACCTGGAATTTAAATGGATCTACGTTGGTGAATTATGTAATTAAAAACCTTAACATTATATGCAAGAGATGTTGTAATGCCATGTCATGTTCTCTCGTGTGGTGTTAAACATTTTGACTCATGTCATGTCATGTTAAACAATTTGACTAGGTCAAATTATAGAAAATAAAAATAAAAATAAAATAAAATAGAAAAATAGAAAAGGTGTAACCTAATGTAAACATTTTGACTCCATGAAAATAAAATAAAAATAAATAATTTATCTCCATATGAAAGATGTTGTAACATAATATAAGTTAAACATTTCGACTCGATTATAAAAAAGTAAAGCAAAAATAACCCTAAAAAATAAAAATGATTGGTGGTATGAGAATCCATGATATTGACCCATGGTATTCATGTGAAATATAATCTATTTAAAAGGAAAAATAAGACATCAAATGTGTGTAACCTTTGCATACCATTGCCTCCTTAGAAAGTTGCATGCAAACCTAAGCTATCTAGCTGATTTATATATTTGCAACATAAGATAAATAAAATAAATCAAAATGTACTTTATTTAAAAGAAATATTATGACTTTAATTTAAATAGCTTTGTTCCATATAATGAGAAATATTATGATTTTAATTTAAATAGCTTTGTTCCATACAATGATGTAAGCATAATGTGCTTTGATATGATTTAATTTATCTATGTGGATTTAGAATTCACTGTTTTGTCTATCTTATTTAGTGATTTTAATTAAATTGAATCTTCCGAATTACATGAAATTGAATTTGATTAAGTATAATCAATGAAACAATGCCTTATTTGATAGAAATTGTATCACTTTAATTTAAAGGGTCACTCTCGATTCAATCATCATAACGAGAATGTGATTAGCTATGATTTAATGTACCTTCCTGGATTATTTATTAATGTTTTTGTTTCAATCTAAGTAATCCTAAAGATAACAGATTTATGATATTGGTTTTGAACTTATGCACGCAAAATATTTAGCTTTGAATAATCACATGGATTCTTTATGTCATTATTGTTTTATGATTTTATTATATACTTCTAGTTATCTTATGTGTCAGGAAGGTTTTGGTTATTCAAGTTTAATTTTAAATAATTATTAGGAGGTGTCAAGTTTATATATATAATTATTGTTATAAAAATTATTCGTAAAATTTTATCTTTAAATATGATTGATTGAAATTCATATCATTGTATATATATTTGTTTTCTTCATTTTAGTGGCTTTGACTCTAATTATCACTTTAAAAAAAATATTTATTTTCTATTAAAGTAGATAGACATGATATATATGAAGATTTATTTTCAATAAAATAGATGACATGTTATAAAATAGATATTTTTCTTTTTAAATATTCAAATTTATTTTCTCAATATTTTATTATTGTGAGTTTCATTAATTAAAACTATTTTATGAAATATTGTGTTGTAATGAATTTTATAAACCAGTGTAGATCCATCTAAATTCTCTTCTTCTATAACCAATAAAACTAAATAAAATGCCACCTTGAGATTTTTTTTTAATATGATTCCTTTATTTGGTTCTTTAAAAACCTCCTCAAAATGTTGCATTCCTAACATAATCATATCCTAAAATTTTATGACCTTACTCCCTAATCCTTGTTGGTTTATTTCTAGATTATATTAGGACTCTTTTAGTGATTATCAATGCTTTAAAATAATTTTGTATTTTGATCCGGCAATTGAATCGAGGTGGGCCCTATTCTTGAGACTCCATTCCTTTTCCCTATCCAAAAGTAGCTTTCTTTTTTTACTCTAGATCCTTTAAATTCACCTTATCCTCACCGCTAATTTCACATCCTAGATTAGCATATTAATTGATTCCATATTCTTTTCCAATATTCTTCTTTTTAGTAGCTTTGACTTTAATTATCACTTCATAAAGAATATTTATTTTCTATTAAAGTAGATAGACATGGTATACATGAAGATTTATTTTCAATAAAATAGATGACAAGTTATAAAATAGACATTTTTCTTATTACTAGAGTTTTAAATATTAAGATTTATTTTCTCAATATTGTATTATTGTCACTTTCACTAATTAGAACTATTTTATGAAATATTGTGTTATAATGAATTTTATAAACCAGTGTAGATCCATCTAAATTCTCTTCTTCTATAACCAATAAAGCTAAATAGAATGCCACGTTGAATTTTTTTTTTTTTAATATGCTTGTTTTATTTGGTTCTTTAAAAACCTCCTCAAAATATTGCATTCCTAACATAATCTGATCCTAAAAATTTATAACCTTACTCCCTAATCCTGGTTGGTTTATTTCTATATTATATTAGGACCCTTTTAGTGATTATCAATTCTTTAAAATAATTTTGTATTTTGATCTGGCAGATGAATCAAGCAAGCCTATTCTTGAGACTCCATTCCATTTCCCTATCCAAAAGTAGCTTTCTTTTTTACTCTAGATACTTTAAATTGACCTTATCCTCACTGTTAAGTTCACATCCTAGATTAACATAAAAATTGATTCCATATTTTTCTCTAATACTTTTAGTTGACCATCTCTCTCTATCTTTTTCCGGCCTACTTGACCACTTTTTCCTTAACTCTTTTCAAATCATATATATATATATATATATATATATATATTAATATTAAGTATTGTTATAAAAATTATTCCTAAAAAATTATCCTTAAATATGATTTTAATTGAAATTCATATCATTGTATGCACATTTGTTTTCTTCATTTTAGTTTCTTTGAATTCAATTATCACTTCATAAAGAATATTTATTTTCTATTAAAGTAGATAGACAGGGTACACATGAAGATTTATTTTCAGTAAAATAGATGATAGGTTATAAAATATATATTTTTCTTATTACTAAAGTTTTAAATATTAATATTTATTTTCTCAATATTGTATTATTGTGAGTTTCACTAATTAGAACTATTTTATGAAATATTGTGTTGTAATGAATTTTATAAACCAGTGTAGATCCATCTAAATTCTCCTCTTCTATAACCAATAAAGCGAAATAGAATGCCACCTTCATATTTTTTTTAATATGCTTGCTTTATTTGGTTCTTTAAAAGCCTCCTTAAAATGTTGCATTCCTAACATAATCAGATCCTAAAATTTTATGACCTTAGTCCCTAATCCTTGTTGGTTTATTTCTATATTATATTAGGACTCTTTTAGTGATCATCAATGCTTTAAAATAATTTCGTATTTTTGATCTGGCAGTTGAATCGAGGTGGCCCTATTCTTGAGACTCCATTCCACTTCCCTATCCAAAAGTAGCTTTCTTTTTTTACTCTAGATCCTTTAAATTGACCTTATCCTCACTGCTAAGTCCACATCCTAGATTAGCATAAAAATTGATTCCATATTCTTCTCCAATAATTTTAGTTGACCATCCCTCTCTCTGTCTTTTTCCTGCCTACGAGACCACTTTTTCCTTTACTCTTTTCAAATCCCTTACAAATTGTTCACAAGTAGTTCCCTCTCGTGAAGTATCATACATCAACTATTTCTCCTTCACCAAATGTTGAAGTTCCTCCTTACTATCCCCCCTTTTATTAAACTCTAAATAAAATCCTAGTTTTGCATCAGTTTTATCCAATTCCAAAATAACTGGAAAGTGATATGAGCGTCTATTAGATCTTATCCACGATTGGTACCTTTCCATCTTTTGTAGAAAATTCCCATGGATAAATAACCTATTAAGCCTCTTGGAAACACAATATGCCCCTAATATATTATTAATCCAAGTTGGCTTGAGCTTAATAGGCCCAATGTCCATGCATCTGCCCAATTAAACAAGCTAATGGGAAAATATATCCTTCTACTCAAAGTAAAATATTTAGGTCACATACACATTTAGTAAACTCAAAGTCATTTCCAATATTTTACTAAATACCTTTGTGCAAAGCCTTAAATAAAAAGAAATATAATTAATAATGGATACATTTTGATTTCAACTAGTAATCAGGCTCCCTAATTAAAAACCCTTTTGAAGATGAAGCAAGAAAATCCCATCCCCTCAAAAACCTTTTGAATTCAAAAATATTGGTCTCCCTTTCATGTTCTCCCTTCTATGAGAACTATATCAGGATTGTCTAGTTACATTCATAGCTTGAGAGTCAATCTCTTAGTATGCTCCCTTAGACCATACATATTCACTAAAAGTACTTTCATTAGGATATTGAGGAGGATTTTAATATTGCCACAAGGTCCCCTAAAATAAACCCATGTTAACCTTGATTAATGTCTTTAATTTATCTTTCTAAAGCTAATATCAAATGTGACTTTCTTGAGACAATCAAATGTCCCATGTATTTTTGAATATCTAAACCTAGATCCATGGAAAATAAAAAAATTGGTTGGGCGAACCCATCTTTGCACATAGGAGGTAATTCCATCCCCACCTCATAGATAAGTCAAAGACGACCTGAATATTCCCCCCACTAGTAGGATTTCCCCTATCAATAGAACAAATAATCTCACATGATAGGACATTAGGGGATTCCCTACTCACAACCCCTTAAGAAAAATTCAAATCACTTAATAGAGAGACAATCCTACCACCACATTAATATTTCACTTTGATTCTATAGGAAAATCGTCTAATTATTCCATCTTTTGAAGAGCAAAGGACTCCATATTTAAGAGTCATACTATGAGACTTACTTGGAAACTTGTGATCCTCCAATATTGGATATCACTTGAAATCATTCTCCATTTCCAAGGATATATCATAATAATCCAAGCCAAGTTCATGAGCCAACACATCATCTTACCCCAACATTGATCGTGTGCCCAAAATCAAGGGCATAGAAAGGTCCCATACCCGCAAGTCAATATCCATCTTGTTCCCTATATCTTGATCATTTCCCTTCAAGACACTATCTAAGCCATTAAATTTTGAACCTCACTCGTAAACATATTCCCTTTGAATTGGATTCAATGGTTTACCCTCCCTACCAGAGAGTCTTGAATGTAGATATCTTTCTTCCACCAAACCATTTTAAGGAAAACCTTGTCACAATATTTATGCACATGACCACAACCATGGCACATTATGCATCTAAATAGGATGTTATTTTAGTTGATAATGTGAAAATATTTTCAACCACCCATTACAAAATCCATCGACTCATAATGACCAAGATTTGCATCTATCTTGACTGGGAATCTCACCACATACCTGACTTTACTACTAAAAAATATATTATCAATTGATATAAGTGTCTTATCAAGAAAAAGTCCTCCTTATTGTAAGAACTTGTACTATTTTGAGCTTCAAAGGTAAAATAGGCATCTTCATCCTGACTAGATTTTTTCCATTAACTCATTTTTGGTGTCAAATAAGTGATTCCATCACTTCATATATAGAAAATAACTATCCATGAACCATGCTCCTTTAATAATTCTCGAAGTTTCTACCTTATATTTCAATAAAAACCCCAACCATCCACAAGAGAATACATGAAAGGATGGAATCTAACCAAGAGTGGAGCCTGCTACCACTCAAACCGGCAGGGGACCTAAAAGGGGTTCCTAAGAGGGCAACTGCTAGGTCAAGGGAAATGGTGGAGGCTTATCCCATTGTCACCACATTTAAGGCTCCCTACTCTTTACATACTTTCACTGATGAGAGGAGTCGTGGTATTTTAGGAAGTCACTAGTAGGGAGTAGATCAAGGAATAAGTGGAAAGTGGCCCTATAAACCCTTTCCCTAGGATAGAATGAAGAGTGGAACTTGCTTGCCTTTTAATCTAGGGACTTGATCTTCTAGGGAGAGGAGAGGAGGGTTGGAGGGTTGAGGTAGAAGAATAAGACTTATGAAGGAGGTTCTCAATCCCTAAAAACATTTGGGAACTTGGATTCCCAGATGGTCCTAGATGAATGGTCTTTGACACGAAGTGGGACCACACGGGGCCAAGTGGACCCACCCTAGGTCCGAGAATGGAATTTATCAGACAATGATGCTCAGTTTCCTGTACAAGGTGAGGGGAAAGGATCAAACAATAATTTTTACTTCAATAGTTTAAATTGATCCTGCTAGGTTCTAGCCTTGGGAACACCTAGGCAAAACTTGATCCTAGAGCTAGGGCTTGGGGTATTCGGAGATTCCATTGTCAGAAATAGCCCAAATTTGGAGGAGAGTGAGGGGACCAACGAACGCAGTTGATTTTAGGAGATCAAATTTTTCCTGTGGCCAGATTCCTAGGAAATTGATGCCCTAAGTGACCTGATGGGGCTAAACCTAGGAAAAAGGGGAAAATGTAAAAAAGGAGAGGAAAATGATCACCCTTTTTGAGGGACCAGTGCCTAATTCCCTTGGGTATATGGATTCAAGGATGATAATGAAGAAGAATTTAGTTTTTTTATCAAGGAGGCCCATAAATTCAACTTCGTCCAATATTAGAGGAAAGAGAAGAAAAGTGACCTTCAAGAATTTATACTTCATAAAAATGGTGCAATCTTATCAAGATAAAATTATCTCTAAGACATTTCATTTATCTAACAATCTCCCATGCCTTAAATAATCTGAATACACATAATTCCAGATTTCCATCATGCAGTAATTAACCCTAATTATAGTGAAATTAAATAGCATGCAGCAACAAGAAAAATGATGTTAAATTTACACTTACAATGTTAGAGAGTATATCCAACCGGAATCACATTTGCAAATAAGAAGTTCCAAGATAAAAGTAGCCCAAATCCATACATCAAAATTCATCCATCATCCAAAATAGTCCTCCAAGGAAAAATGTGAAGTTCTCTAAAGATGGAGAGATCCCAAGTCCAGTGATGATACAAATTGTTACACCATTTTTTGGTCATCTAACTTTTTATCATTAGATGGACCCAAGTACACCATGTAAGACTAGTTTTACCCTAAGTAAAACCGCTTTCACTATGTTAAAACAGGAAACCCCAAAAGGAAATATTGAACAAACCCATATTTGTTTGATTTTCCTCATGGAATAATTAATTAAACCATAATTTAATTATTATTCCCAGTCATGTTTAACCCAAAATCAAAGAAATTAATTAGATAAACCTTTATTTATCTTATTAATTTCTAGGAATAATTATTTAAATCCTATTTAGATAATATTCCTTGTTAAATATGACCAAATCACCCACAAATAATTAAATAAATCATTATTTATTTGATTATCTTCCAACCACTTCCTTAAAAAGATAAATAAATCATTTATTTATTTATTCTTGACTAATCAAGGGATTTGACCCAAGTCAAAGACCCTTTCCCTCCAACAAATATAATAAAATATTCCATAAAAGGTGGATCTAGATTTGGTTAACATTATTTTAATCATGCACCAAGATCTAGAATGACCCAATATTTTGTTATAAATAGGAGGGTTTTCCCCATCACTCTTCACCTTTTGTTGCCTACTAGATCACTCTGGATCTATACACTTGGTCTCATTTTTCATCATTTGCTCCCATTGAGCTTCATTCTTGCATTGGGTTTTCTACATCTACAAGAGAGAGAAAGCTTAGATCTGAAGTGCTGAGGACTACAAGGAACCCATCCCATTGAGGAGAGCTGGATACACCTTCTTGTTTTCCTCCCTGGTGCCCTGTAATATAAAAATTCTTTCAAAAAATTGTGTTCTTGTCTTTTCTGTTGGATGCATGGAGCAAACCCTTTATTTTACTGCTTAATGTCTTTCCATACATAGATCTGGTGTTTTGCAGCTATTTTCTTGTCTAACTAATCGCAGATCTGAAGATATTGGCGGCCACTTTTGTTGTTAGGGCTATTAGTTATGCGTAGCTAAAGTGGTCCTTTTTCGTACACTTTGACAAAGGATTCATACTAACAAATGGTGACTCCACACAGGTTTTAAATTACGACCGTTGTCGTTTTTCATATTCCTGCATATCCAGCTACTTCAGACCCTAGGGTTTCTTTTCAGCTGTTTATTTTTCCTATTTTTATGGTGTTTTTCTCACATAAAACCCTAAAACATTAAAATTTCTAACTTCCGTGTGTTTCTGGCCCTATTGCGCAGGTAAGCGACACCAGCCGCAACTGAGACGGCAACTTTTCTGAAAATCTGCCGCAGAGACAACCGGAACTGGGGGTCGCACTTTTTGGCCCTAAACCTGCGACCTGGACCTCCAGGTCGCACTTTTTAGCCTGTTTCCTGCGACCTGCACTGAAATCAGGTCAGAAACTGCGACCTGCCATTTTTCAGCAATTTTTCAGCAATTTTTCTGGGTTTTTCTGCATCTTCTGTCAGGGTCCTCCAGCCTCTGTCTCAGCCTGTTTTGACCAAGTTCTGATCTGTTTTTACTCATCTAAGTGGGAACCTAGCCCCTTAGGGCTTTAGTACCCTCCACTTTTTGTGGAAGAGTTTTAAGCTGTTTCAGCCGTCTGTTTTTCAGAGCTTCAGCCTTCATTTTCCAGATCTGTTACCTCCCTTTCAGATCCTTTGAAATCAGCCTTTCTTCCTTTCAAATCACCTCCTGTCGTTTTGTTTGGACCTCCTTTGAAGGCCTCCGCCTTGCCCCCTCCGGTTTCTTGCTGATTTCCTTCCTTTTTCCAGCCACCTTGCCTCTGTCTCTTGGCTGTGATCTGCACCTCTTTTCAGCGGCTTTGTCCTCTAGATCCCTGTCCCCTTTGACCTTAGATCTATTGGCCCCTTTTCCGTGTGTTTTACATAGTTTTTCCCTTTCTTTTCAGCATAGTTTTGAGAGACCCACCTTCTTGGGTTAGATAGATGCACAAGTAGCTGTTATTTCTCTGTTATTTCAGCATTATATTCTGTTCTCTGTAGGTTTATTTTCAGCTACGCAGCACACTTTTTTCTTGCTCTCAAAACGGAAAGGGTTTAAAAATTAAAATTAGCGCACGCCACACACTGACCCTAAGCGAAGAAGCGTCTGGTTAACACCGCCTGGAAAAGACTCTAAAATCAATTGTCACTGCACCTTATCTGCCCTTGACATTACTTGATTCTGTCCCTTTCTGCCCCTGTCGGTTTCCTTCTTCCTGTCATCATTGCGCCCCCAAGGCGCCTTTCCCGGAGACTTCTTGGCCTTCACCCTCAATTTCCGGTTGATCGACCTACTCCGCACCGCCGTCGTCGAGCCAGTCCACCTCCGAGTCCGCACTCCGACTCCTCCCCTGCTTCATCGGGTCCTCCTTCTCCTCCTGGTTCTCCCCCTGTCACCTTCACTATGTCTGGTCCAGGGCCTAACGCTAGCGGTTCTCCCGGCCCCAATGCCGGCCCTACTACTAGCGGAACCGCCACAGGAACTACCCCGGCCACCCCTGTGTTGTCGTACATTGCAGGCCTCAGCCTCCCCGATTTCCATCAGTTGATCAATGACCCCATTCACCACAATGCTAACTGGCCCGCTATGCCAACCAAGCTCCCCTCAGACATCCCTAAGTTCGAGGGCCTTAATGGAGAAGATCCAACCAATCACGTCCGGTCTTTCCACATGTGGTGTTCCTCCAATTCCATTACCGATGACTCCATCCGTCTTTGTTTGTTCCAACGCACGCTTACCGGCGAAGCTTCTAAATGGTATGTTGAACAAGCCACCTCTACCCATACCACCTTTGAGACTCTTGCCCAAGCCTTTTTGTCGTACTTCCAGCTCCCTCTCTGATACGATACTGGCACGGAGCTCTTGACTTCCTTTAAACAAGCCTCTTCAACACGCCTTTCTGCCCATGTTCAGGAATGGCGACGAAGACGGAGCTTATGTCGAGCCCCTCCCTTCGAAGATCGGGTTTACATGGACTGGTTCCTGCGCACCCTTCCCGCTCCCATCGGCAAAGATGTCGCCTCCCATTTTCCTCAAACTGAAGAAGCCGCCCTCCAAATAGCTTTGAAATATGACCTGATCTAGGCTCAGTCTGGTTATGTTTATACCGTTCTTCCTGACATCCCCAGGCCCGGTGGCGCTAACGCCACGGGGGCATCTCATTCCGCCGACGGTATCGTTGGAGCCCTTTCTCATCCATACGCCCAACCTCCTATGGGCTATGGTCTCCCTCAGGGAGGGGCCAGCTCCTCCGGCACTTTTCCCCCTCCCGGTAACATGTATCCAGGATACGGCATGCCTTCTCATTTTGCCCAACCTCCTGCTTACCCTAATGTTTCCCACCCTACCCATTACCCTTATCCGCAGCCTGGTGCGCCAGCTCCTCCAGCATATGCGCTTCCTCCTCCCTTGCCTCCTCAACCCCAGCAACAGCACCTACAGCCCCCTCCAGGGCAAGTATTTTCACAGCAGGGCGCGACTAATCCCCCTTCTTCTCAAAGAAGGCGAAGAGGCAACCAAAACCAATCTGCCCCTGGCACCCGAGGACCCAATTCCGGTGTGGACCCTAGCACCGGCAACCAGCAACCGGGCAGTCAGCCCAAGCCGGACAGGCCGCTTCGCACCAACAAGCCCTGTTCGTGTTGCGGTGTTTATGGTCATTACACCCACGATTGTCCCCTCTTACCCCAAATGCGGCAGATGTGGGAGTCTCAAGCCACATTGCGTGGACAACACGCCTCCCCTCATGCTCCTCCTAATGTGGCCACTACCCAGCCAGCTGTGTTTACTGATCCTTTCCCTCAACAAGGATTCGTGGCTACCCAACCGCCCGACAGCCAGGTAGCCGCCCCCCCTTCCATTTCTGGCTCCTCTGATTACCAGATCCTTATGATGCACTCCGATCCTACCCCATTCGTCGACCTCCACCTTCAAACTCGGTCTCGTCAGTACCCCAAGCCTCCTACTCAGTCTGCCCCCGAGCCTCCCTCTTCAGGTTCTACAGAGCCTCTTTCGACATCCAGTGGTCCCTTACATATCCCTCAACCCAAAGTTGAGGTCCCTACCAAGATCCCTAAGGGACCATTACGTCGAAATGCTGCTTCTGGTCGAGCTGCTCATTCGTATATCATAGTAGATGAACTGGCGCAGTCTCCTGCTGCCATTTCCACACTGGAACTCCTCCAGTCATGCCCTTCCCAAAAGAAGGCTCTATTATCTGCCGTGGGCGCTGTAGATCCTGCTGATGACCAAATGATTGTTTTCGACGCCACTCAATCGGACCATCCTCCCCTCCCTCCTTCCGTCGCCTTCCAAATCCCAGTCAAAATCCGGAACGCCAACGTGTCTCGGTGTATAATTGACGAGGGGGCATCCACATGCGTGATGTCTGCTTCGGTTTGGAAGCAACTCGGATCTCCTGAGCTGGCCCCTTCCACGATCACCCTTCGAGCGTGGGATGGTCATGCCTCCCAGCCCATTGGCCTGTTTTGTAATTGTCCTATCACCCTCGCCGGTAAGACTATTTGCGTTGACGTCGAAGTCATCGACGCCCCGCTAGATTACAACATTCTATTGGGGCGAAGCTACACCTATGCTATGTCTGTTGTCCCATCCGCGGTCTTTCGCAAGATGTCTTTCCCCCATAATGGAAAGATAGTCACCATTGACCAGTTGACATATCATGAGCCAAAATCTCAGACCTCCCCTAGGACGACTATCTCTTATGTAGCCAACAAGCAAACCGTTGATTCTTTGACCAGTGTCTCCCCCGGCGTTTACAAATATTCCTCCCTGCTTGGAACTTTCCCTAACCTTCCTCCCCCTCCCATCACTGATCCCAGCTCCTCGAATGTTTGCATGATGCAATCATCTCAGGCTGCCCGTAAGCGGCCTGCCTCGGCTAGTCAGCAACCTCCCCCTCGCCCTCCGCAACCCGCTCCTAGCCATTCATCTCAGCCAGCCGGACCTCCTCCTCCTGGCCCTCCCCCTGCAGCTGGTATCCCGGAACCTCTTTATCCTCCCGGATCGGTTCCTCCTGGCCTCAACCATCTCGAAGCGGTCCCTCCTGGTCATTTCCCTGCTGGGCAGATCCCTTTCTTAGCTCCCCCTCCCTGAGTATATTCTGTCCCCGTCATGGCCACCCTCTCTCTCCCTAACTTGACCTTGGGCATACCGGTCTGGTACCTTGATCCCCCAGCCGCCACCCCTCCTGGTCACCCCAAGCCCTATATGGCTTTGACACCGGTTCAACCGGTCCCCCTAGCTTCCTCCGTTGCCGCCGTGCCCCCAACACCTCCACAGGACCCTTCTCCTGTCGTGACGGCACCTGGGAAGAAAGGCAAAGCCCGCAAGGGGGCACCCAAAGACAAGACTACCACGACTAACCCAGTCCCTCCACCTCCCGCAAAGCCTTGCGCTTTATGTGATGTCACTGGTCATGCCACCCATGCTTGTCCTGAGTTGCCCCGTATTCAGCCCATGGTTAAAGTCGCATTCCCCGAGTCTACGGTCCCTGAAGCCCCCATTCCTTCGTCGTCCGTAACCAAGAACCCCAAGACTCTTCGCACCAACAAGCCCTGTGCTTTGTGCGGCGTTCATGGCCATTAATCCCACCATTGTCCTCACCTGACGCACTACCGCGCCTCTTTAGAGGTAATCCGAGAGTATGAGGTTGGACAAAATCAATCCGCCTCTCCTATCCTCGCGTAGTACGCTTCAGGTCAACCTGAGGATCCACCCGCTCCCATCGACATTCCCCCCCCTGATGTTCAGATGACGGAGTCTACTGTAACCATCCTTTACCTATCTTCCTCTGCGAGACGCTCGGAGCCTAGCCCGTCTGCATCTTCCCCTATTGTGTCCCTTGATCACCCTGTTCCTCCTCATACCCGAGATCACTCCACTTGTGTCTCTGTTGACCTCCACAGCCCGAGTCCTCACCATGTTTCCGATAGCCCTCATACACCACCTTGTATGAGTCTTGGTCATCCTGCCCCTTACACTCCCTCCTGTGGTTGCCGCCCGATGACTTCTGTACACTCACGCTGTCGTCATTTCCTTTCATCCCCTCATTTATTGTCTTGTCACACCATTCTGCAGGACCCCCCCGTCCACACCCTTTATCAGCTACGCCAATGGTGCAAGTCGCTACTCCAGGAATCTAGCCTCGGCAGGTTGGGCCATCTTCACCCCCTTGCATGCCCTCGTTCTATCTAACGGGGTATGCATTGGTTCTGCCACCAACAATCAGGCCGAATATGATGCAGTACGTGGCCTATTAGCTGATGCCCTCTTTCATCGCATCCTCCATCTGCACGTTCGTTTGGATTCCCTGCTTCTTGTAATGCAACTAAATGGTGTTTATCGTGTGCATAACCATGTGCTGTTTAGACGCTATTTACGAGTGAAAATCTTAATACGTGCGTTTGAAACCATAACTTTCAACTATGTACCTCGAGATCAGAATCACTATGTAGATAGTATTGCAAACCATGTTCTAGATTGGAATTTATCACACACATTTCATACAAGACAATAACATTAAAATAACCATCAAAAAACGATGCATATCCATAATATGTGTCGCAAAAACATGTGTTTAGAGTCCATGTACTTTGATACATACGACATGTCCATATCATGTTACAAACAAAAACCCAAAACTGGGGGCACCACCTACCCCCCCCCCCCATACATCATAGGGGGCACCACATGCCCCTACCCCTAATCACTATCTGGAGGCTCCCGGGCCAATGGCTCTGCCCCTGTAGCATGTAGATCGCGCATAGCCTGACCGGCCATCGCCATGCGCTGCATGACACCTCGCCACTCCGAGGGTAGACCAATACATGGCTCTATGAACTGGTCGTCTAAGTCCTGCCACCCGTGCTCTGATACTCCGGTCAACAACCTTTCGCATCTACGGCGGATGTCCTCCAGCAGGGCAGCTGCATCCTCATTCTGCGCCGCTCTCGAACCACTTGGACCTGTAGCTCCAGACGCTGCCGGTCGTCCCATATATCCGGCCGGTTTTACCGGTGCTATATCTGCATACCAAAAGTACATGAATTAGTATCATCAATTACTATTCAAAAACTTTAACATGCCCACACAAGAATAGCAATTTGTCACTTACCATCGGGCCCCCAGACTCGACCAGGCGAAAGTGGCAGATCCGGATCTCCACAATAGCTCATCCCACTATAGGGATAGTCGTCTATGTACAATGGCATCTGATCCCAATGGGCAAAAAACTCAGGTCGAAACACTCGCCCGACCGCCCCTCCTCCTCCTCTGCACAGTAGCCGTCCCCAACGGCGCATCCTGGGCTCTCTCGGGCCCCCATCTGGAAGCTGTACACGAGGCCTCAAGGTCGGGATATTCTCAAAGAAGAAGGTGCACAAAAAAGTCCCATATGAGCAGTCATGGTTCACCTGCCGCCTGCATAGTGACAACTGTCGCTTTAGCGACACCAATAACATCTGGGCCCACCCATAGTAGGTCCCACCCAACACACTTTTCACTATCATCATCTGCCCCCCAGTGATGTGATGGAACGCCTGGATGCCCAGGATTCGCAGCACCACTGCGGCCACTGCACGGGTTTCTAGCCTCTCTAGATCCCCGATCGGTATTCGAGTCCCCTTGACTTGGAGACTCGGTCGACAATGGCGTTCCACGAACTCCATGATATGTCGCCCCCGCGGCAACACTGGCTGTGTGTTTCCTACCATCCCCAGTGGCGGGAGACCAGTCAGGAAGTACACGTCCTGGACCGTCAGCTCGATCCTGTGCCCCTGCACTACAAAGATCTCCTGATCTGGATCCCAGTAACTGATAATCTGGGCCAGTAACGGTTCCCCTGCTCTCATCAACGGGTTCTCCAAAAACTTGAGAACCCCAAATCTGGCCAAAACACGGCGGACACCCTGATCCGCCTGGATCTCTGTCCGTAGTGTCCCCAGATCTCTCTCTCTCCAGTTGACCCGTAACTCTGCCATACCTGCACAAACACATCATTTTTGTCAGCATACAGATCGGGAAAACCATAACCAAACACCACAACCCAACTTCCAGCCATAAAACAGCACCAAAACCCCCTCATCTCCCAGGTCGCAGTTTTCTGCTCTTTTCTGGACCAGGTCGCACTTTTTGCCCTGATACCTGCGTCCTAGGTCGCACTTTTTTCCCCAAAAAGTGCGACCCGGCCGTAGAGATGCAGGAGGGGCTGTTTCTGGGATTTTGGGCCCTAAACTGAAAATGTAAACCATCAAAATGCAAGAGAAAAGTTAGACCTCTTACCTGCAACTGACGGATCGCGTTTCCAACGGTCGGTTTGTCCGCTACGTTCACCGCAAGATTTAGGGCCTTCTCTCCTCTCTACATTCACCACAACAACAATAGCAAATGAGTGATTTTGGAGGGAACACTGCCTTATTAAAAGAGAACCCATGTTTCTTCTTTCGACTGTTGTGACCATACCGTAGCCCCGTTTGACGAACCGTCTGCACCGTTGGAAATCTCTCACCGAACCCTCAAATGGGTATCTGTTAGTTTTTTGAGATCTGATACTCCACCAGGACACCTTTTGTCCACGAAGGGTCACTTCACCCCTCCTAAAAATCGAATTTCCTCACTTACGACACTTGTACTTGGGGCACCATCTTGCCCCCTTACTTGTCCTTGTTCATGTCGATTTTCGTCATGAGTGCCCATCATGTACTCATGCTTCCACGGTCCCCCTATTGGGGGCCCTTACTGTGTGGCAGCACCATCGAGTCGCCCTTGTTTAGAGCATCCAAGTTGAGTCATCATTCCCTCCATGGAGTCTATACAGAGTCCCTTTGTACCCCACTATAGCCCTCCATCCATCATTGATTGGTCTCTCTCTTGTGTCGCACATTATGACCTTCAGTTTCACTGTCCCCCATCCCTGATGATGTCGTGTCAGTCGCTGCCATGTCATTCATGCCCTTTTATGCTCTAGCAAGGGAAGTCGTCCATTAGCTACTCAGTCCTTTCCACTTCACTATCATCATTAGTGTCAGTCTGTCCGTCGCTCTACTCTTTTCTCTCGTGCTTTAGTTGAGGGTCTCTCATTTCCTCAACTATGGCGGACCTCCTTCTGTCGACATCAGCTCATTTATTCCAGAAGCCAGGTCTAGAGGGTGGTGTACCTTGGTCCCAGCTTCCATTCTTGTTCGGTGCCTCGGATCAGGCAAAGGGATATCTCCTGTACCAGCAGTTGTTTCTCAGGCTCCTTGGGACTTTGGTCAAATTCAATGTACCCATTGGTCAGGTGATCCGGCCAGTGGCTCTTGATGATTCCGGGTGTGTGTGAATGTTTCCAACCCTCATGAGGGTAGCCTATGATGCTTCTACATGCCGGATGACCTCTTCTTTCTGTGACCCTCGATGTTTGCTCCAGCTATTTGATCTTGTTGTGTAGCCACTTGCAGTACATTAGTGAAATTCATATCAGTCAGGATTTTGTGAGCCTCAATTGTAAGGCATTTAGGTTGTATTTGTATCTCATGTACTCGGATATTATTGTATAAGTCTTGGCTGTTATCCCAGGCACAGCATGTATGTGGGCTTCTTCATTGTATTTTTATCTGGCTCATGATTATGCCGGCTGTACTTTATGGTTCGGTCCCTTGTTTACTGGACACACTATTCTTTTGTACTTTGTCTCGGCGGGCATAGGTATGCCTCCCCCGCCGCCTTCAGCACAGGTACCCTCTCATAAAAGAGACTTGTTGCACCTGCGAGTCTCGTCTCCTCAGGGTCTAGTCCTTCAGCACACTATCTACCTCACCTTTCTCTCTCTGACTTCCCTTTTGTTGTCTAGTGATTGAGTTCTTACAACGTACTTCGGTCATACGATTTGCTCCTGACACTCGCACGCTAGGGGGAAATCTGTTACACCATTTTTTGGTCATCTAACTTATTATCATTAGATGGACCCAAGTACACCATGTAAGACCAGTTTTACCTCAGTAGCACTTTCCCACTATCTTAAAAACGACCCAAAAAGATATGAATAACCCTTATTTGTTTGATTTTCCTCATGGAATAATTAATTAAATCATAATTTAATGGTTATTCCCGATCATATTTAACCCAAAATCAAAGAAATTAGTGAATGGCTTATTATCTCTTAATAATTTCTAGAATATTCATTCAAATCCTATTTAGATAATATTCCTTGTTAAATATGACAAATCACCTGAAAATAATTAAATAAATCATTGTTGTTTGATTATCTTTCAACCACTTCCTTAAAAAAGATAAATAAATCATTTATTTTATTTTATTTTTGACTAATCAGGGGGTTCACCTAGTCAAATTACCTCATAAAGCTGGTCAGTGTTTATAAAGGTTCTGGAGTTGGGTGTATGTTTGTGTTTTGAATCTGAAATAAGCCCCAATATTTTGTTATAAATAGGAGGGTTCTTCCCATCATTCCTCACCTTTTGTTGCCTACTAGATCACTCAGGATCTATACACTTGGTCTCATTTTTCATCATTTTGCTCCCATTGAGCTTCATTTTTACATTGGGTTTTCTACATCTACAAGAGAGAGAAAGCTTAGATCTGAAGTGCTGAGGACTACAAAGAACCCATCCCATTGAGGAGAGCTGGATACACCTTCTTGTTTTCCTCCCAGGTGCCCTATAATATAAAAATTCTTTCAAAAAATTGTGTTCTTGTCTTGTCTGTTGGATGCATGGAGCAAACCCTTTATTTTAATGCTTAATGTCTTTCCATACATAGATCTGGTGTTTTGCAGCTATTTTCTTGTCTAACTAATCGCAGATCTGAAGATATTGGCAGCCACTTTTGTTGTTAGGGCTATTAGTTATGCGTAGCTAAAGTGGTCCTTTTTCGTACACTTCGACAAAGGATTCATACTAACACAAATGAATCCAAATAAATTATATTTATACACATGTTATGACTTTGAATTATCCTATGTGCCTACATTAGCCCCTAAACATAAAATAATGTGCAAATAACCCTAAAATTTGGTGGCAAGCCTACCAAACTAGCTCATACATGGAATAGTAAGCCTCATAAGAGGTCATGTTGTAGGTCCTTCTAGGAGACATACTGGGGTCCATGGGTACCATAATGATGCATAGGACCCATAAAAAGTGTTGGACAAGGTGATGGCCCCTTTTCCTCCCAACAATAAACCTGTGGTGCTCCTTGTGGATGTGGGGACACACAAATGACCTCATGGGTCTCCAAATGAGTCGAAGATGCTTGTAGATGCTCTTTGAAGGCTCATATGTTGGAATAAATTTTTTGGTGTCATTGTAGAAGCCCTGCGGCACCATCCAAGTGTATGGTGCACATGTGGGGTCAACTGGGCTTAATGAATATTCCTCGTCCAAAAGGGGATGCCTAGAAATCTCTGAACATCCAAAGGGATCCATAGGGTGTTGTCTACTGTTGTGGAGGACCATGGCTCTTGACACACACCCTATATGTGCCATTTTATCCCTCTAGAGGATTAAGACCCTGTATTGGGAGACCACACCCAAAATGAACACCATATGCAATCATGTATAAGTTCCAATGCATACTTATCCCTCCAGTATAATAAGTCATTAGAGTAATCAGGTAAAAGAGCTTACAAATCGTGGACAACAAGTGGACACTTCATAATGGACTGCCCTTCCATAGTGGGCTTTGGGATGTGCTAATGTATCCAAGATCCAAAGGGGGTTAGCCAAGTAACTTATTAGGTGGTTTTATCCTTTAGAGGGGATAGTATGTTCAAGATCCACCCCTCCAATGGTGGTGGCATATGATCAAGATGTGAAATGGAGTCGAGAATGGTAAGGGAAATCATGGGCCACATATTGGGGCATAGGGGTAGCTAAGAAAAGGGAAGCCCACGCCTGGATATGTAATGTGTAAGAGGGAGAATTTGTGGTACATGAGGTGCCTCGACCTTGATTTTTACACCCTTCTTTATATGCCTTTTTCCCTTTATGGTTTTTATTTTATTAGCTGCTCAGGGCTCAAGGGAAAAGAGCATGATGTTTAAGATATAGCAGTAAATACCACCTTATTGGTAGGGCGGTTCATTTCCCTCCACAGGTTGGGACAATCATGGGTTCTTGAATGATAAAGGAGGCTCATTTAGGGTCTATGGAACCAGGGTGATGGCCATGGGAATGGGGTAGAGTTCATGTATTGGCTTTTTCCCACATGTTGGATATTTTTTGTCTCAGCCATATTTTTCATTTTGTGGTACATTTTCCTGTTGAATGTGGCCATCTTTGCTTTTTATTTTGCTCCAACCTCCAAGGCACCGTTTCAGGCCTGACCCAAGGTGGGGGCATGAGAAAGGGGAGGCTAACCCTATGTGGACCCAGTGCAGGAATGTGGACCTAGGTGGGAGATATGATGAACATGGTTATAGTGAGCAAAAATAGGGGTAATGTAGGTTAATATGGGAGCGGAACCACCCAACCAAAGTCGGGGTTTCCCAAGGAGAACCAACCTAAAATCGAATGGTCGGTAAAGCAGATCCCATTGAACTAAAGTACGAGGGTAACATCCAAAAGAGGTCAAGGGGACATAAGCACAAACTAAGTCCACTCTTTCCGCCAAATCCCCCCATCAATCCATGTTCAAAAAGTGTCCATGATAAGAAAACCCAGTAATTGATTACTAAATGACAAGACATACCTTTAGTTTCGGGAGGCCCACCTTCAAACATATGATCAATGAACATGGGTGAGGAACCACATGGCTGGCTGAGGTGGCGGAGAAGTGACACAAAGAAATATTTGAGTGCTGCAAGGTGCTACTAGATACCGATAGAGTTCCATCATGGAGAAAACATTTCTCCTAGGGATATCATCCACGAAATGGTGGGTAACATCTGGCACCAACTAGGACATGATCCCTAGAAGAAGTGAGTGAAGCTACTCAAACGGGAGGTCACAAGAACTCCAGCAATCTCTCAGTCATCGTATACCTATTACTTGCACATATCAATGAATAAACACATGAGGCAACATGTTTTTCACAGTGTCTAATGATCACCCATGCTTAATGTTAGCCCATAAAACCAACTAGTAAATAAAAATATGCAATGTTACTCTAAATGCATCTAATATATCATGAGAAATATCAAATGACATTATTTCTAATGCGAAATCAACATGCAATGCAACCTACTCTAACATGCGTAATATACAATATCAAGTTCTATGTATACTCATAGATCCAATGCATCCAACATATCAATTGATCAAAACAAGAATGCATGTTTCCGTGATTATCTTTGCAATGGAACCAAAAATACAAATTCGAATAATGATATGAGGAGTTATGAGGGCAGGACGTGGGAAAACAATAGACCCATATGCCATAGCAGGGAATCCTGGAAGAATAAAAAGACACCAACCCAGAGGATTGAATTTGGTCCTCTAACTAGGAGATGGAAATGCCAATGCTAGTTCGCACCATTTCTCGGCTCATAAATTACGCATCCTAAACTCTTTAGCCACTAGGGCATTGAGAATCTCTGATGAGTCTCACCTTAAGGAGGAAAAGTCCCATCTGTTGAATGTCTTTTGTAAAAATGGTTATAGTAGGTTGTGACACCTTAAAGCTTTCCTTAAATCAGAAAAATGTCCTTTAATTAGAAATAAAAAAGAGCCTAGTGAATGGTCCCTATGAGTGCATGCATTAGGGGAATTTTGAGGTCTAAAATGGGCCCCCTAAGGAAATTATAAAATAATAGTGGAAAAAATCTAATAAGATTTGATGACATCATCAAATTTTAGAGGGAAAAATGAAAAAACTACTTTTTCAATTCATATTTTCAACTTATCTCCCAAATTTTTTACTCAAATTTCAAGCGGGAGTACTCGTTGGATGTATAATTTAATTCCCCATCCAAGGAGTACCCATTTTGCATACTTTCGATGGGTCATACTACACGAAAAATGAGAAATACATAAAAAAAACGTGATTACAATCACGTTTTTTATGTATTTTTCATTTTTCGTGTAGAATATTTCATCGATAGTATGCAACATGGGTACTCCTTGGATGAGGAATTAAATTCCGCATCCAACGAGTACTCCCGCTCGAAATTTGAGTAAAAATTTTGGGAGATAAGTTTAAAATACGAGTTGAAAAAAGTAGTTTTATTATTTTATTATTTGTTAATATTTTTACTTTTTTACTCCAAAAATGGTGAATCATCCATTATGGATGACATCATCATCTTGAATCCCATTGGTTGTTATAAAGTTTATTTTTGTTGTACATTTTTCTTATGAGGCCCATTTTAGACCTCAAAATTCCCCTAATGCTCTCCGTTCATTCAGGGAACCACTGATAAAATTGATAGCATCCTTAAGAAGCATAAGGTGTCTTCATCTTTCAAGCCCCTTAACACGATTCGTAGCTCTCTCAAATCGGTTAAAGATCCAATAGACCATAGGGATAGGAAAGGTGTCTACATCATTCCTTGTTCTTGTGGGACTCCTTACATTGGTGAAACTGGTTGGTCTATAAATCAAAGGATCTGTGAGCATGCTTCTGACATTAAACATGGAAGATCCCGCTCGTCCGCCCTAGCTGAACATGCATAAAAGACTAACCATCATATTTGCATCGAAGATGCTAAGGTCATTGCTAGGATCGACCATTTCCATCATCGTAAGTTAAGAGAGGCCTTAGAAATTGAAAAAAGACCCGTTAATCTCAATAGAGATGATGGCTATAACATAAACAGGTGTTGGATACCTGCCTTATATTCTTGATTATATTTTGTTTCTGCCCTGCTTCGTGTTCCTTATTTTATTTTTTTGGGCCTCGCGCACTAAAAATTAATAAATTAAATTAATAATTAAATAATTAAATCAACTTAATCAAATAAGAAATATATATATATATATATATATATATATATATATATATAGTCTACTTTTATTTTATTATTAAAATATTTAATTTATTTATTCAATATATATATATATATATATATATATTAAAAGTCAAACTAGTCGTTTTTTCTAATGGCTAGTTTAGCCATCTCTACATCTTAGTGTCCTGATCTGATCTCTCACCTAGTCTTGATGATGAACCACACTGATTGGTTCGAAACGCGTCGACAATGTTCTATTGCATGTGATTATTACCGAAAGATATTTTATAATTTACATGAATCTTTGATGAAGAACTATATTGGGCTTGTCATCCTCAGAGCAAGGAGGAAATGACTCAAACATATTTACGATGATATTATTTTGGTCATTTGGAAAATAAGAAGTGGACTCATCATTCTATTTGGGGAAAAACCATGATTCTTGTTTTTCTGTAGGGGAAACCAAATCCTCATCAAAACTAGGGGAACAAACTTGATCACACACATCCATTTCCAGGGCAGGGACATAAGAAGGGATTGGATGCTCAAACAGGAAGAAAAACCCCTTATCGATGGACCTTTACATTAAAGTCATCAAAATTGCCCACAATTTTGGAAGGCTCTTCTTTTATTGAATCATCTTGGAACATAAATAAGAGACGCTTCCAATCACTAAGAAGGGATTCATAAGGGCCAACATTTTTTTTGAGAAGGGGTGGATCATCTTCTTCTTTCCTTGTCCCATTATTATGGATTTGAGAGACCATGGGATCTTCATTTTAATATCCAATTCCTCAATCAACAACCCAAAAGTCACTCATAGATTCTTCATTTATTTGACTATCATGGTCCTCCTCAACATCCTCCCATTCTTCACTATACACTTAGTGTTGGCTAGGATGCCATTCATTCTCTGGTCTAGATAAGGAGTACTTTTCATCCTTCATTCGTTCTCAAAGAATGATGTCTAAGGTACTTACTAAATGATTTTGACGAAACTTTTCAAGCAGAAGGTCATCGGTAAGACTTTTTTTATATTCATACTTCATACTATGGAGCTTTTATGATTGCTTCTGATAGTATGAGAAAATATCTTGCAAGTTATATGTAGCCATCAACTTCCTGCAAGACTCCTCATATTCCATCATCCATTCTTGCAACACCTGAGGGCTTTCGGGGTCGAGATATTCTTCATTATCTTTAGGGGATATGCTTTCCAATTCATGTGTCTCTTTTTCAGTACTATCCTCAAGGTATACATTAATCACTTGATCTTAATGATTTGGAGAAGCGTCAAGACACTCTTCCTCAAGCCCAAAAACACATTTAATGACCTCTTTCTCTTGAAAGGCCACATCCAAAATTTGGCATATGTCTTCATGAGACTGGAAATAGGGCCCTTCATGCAGCAAGAAGTGTGTAGTCAACATTGGAAGAGAAGGAATTATTTTAGGCTCGCATGACTCAAGCCAATCGGTATTGGGGGCAGCGAATAGGACAAAAAATTTCATTTGGTCACAAGGTTGAGTTATATTTTGCTTTGAAATATACCTCATGAATCTTACTACGTGATTGGCTCCGGAATATGGATCCCCATTGAATGTTGGCATACTCATCATGGATTTAAATGAGGGATATCTTAGGATCCCTATCATATCTATGGTGGGAATATATGTGGTCAATATGTTTTTGAGTCCTTAATGACATGGGAGTAGTTAGGGTGAATGAAAATTCCTTGAAAAATGCTTGCTTCACCCTACAAGAATCGACCTTAAAGTTCAGTGAAGAACTAGGGCTTTGTTCTTCCAATGGAGTCGTTAATAGTGTTATGTCAATATGTCGAATGGGAAACAAAACACACATTTCATTTCCTCGACAACAACGCCAGACAGGTTACCATTGAAACCACCAGGGGACCTAAAAGGGGTTCCTAAGAGGGAAACTGCTAGGTTAAGGGTAATGGTGGAGGCTTAGTCCATTTCACCACAACTAAAGCTCCTTGCTCTTTACGTACTTTAATCAATGGAAGGAGTCCTAGTATTTTGCGAAGTCACTTGTAGGGTGTAGATCAATGAATAGGCAGGAAGTGACCCTATAAACCCTTTCCCTAGGATAGAATGAAGAGTGGAACTTTCTTGCCTTTTAAGTAAGGGAATTTATCTTCTAGGGAGAGGGAAGGAGGATTGGAGGGTTGAGGTATAAGAATAGGACTTATGAAGGAGGTTCTAAATCCATAAAATCCTTTGGGAAGTTGGATTCCTAGATGGTCCTTGATGAATGGTCTTTGACACCAAGTGGGACCACTATTAGAGGAATTTTGAGGTCTAAAATGGGCCTCCTAAGAAAAATGTACAACCAAAATAAACTTTATAAGAACCAATGGGATTCAAGATGATGATGTCAACCATGGGGAATGATTCACCATTTTTGGAGTAAAAAAGTAAAAAGATTAAAAAATAATAAAATAATAAAACTACTTTTCAACTCATATTTTCAACTTATCTCCCTAATGTTTTACTAAAAGTTCAAGTAGGAATACTCGTTGGATGAAAAATTCAATTCCTCATCCAAAGAGTACCCATGTTGCATACTTTTGATGGACCCTACCACACGAAAAAAATGAGAAATACATGAAAAAATGTGGTTGCATTCACGTTTTTCATGTATTTTTAATTTTTCGTGTAGAAGGGTCCATCAAAAGTATGCAATGTGGGTACTCCTTGGATAAGGAATCAAATTATGCATCCAAAAAATGTTCCCACTCGAAATTTGAGTAAACCCATAGGGAGATAAGTTGAAAATACGAGTTGGAAAAGTAGTTTTTTTCTTTTTTCCCTCCAAAATTTGATGATGTAATATAATATTATTTTATTATTTCCACTATTATTTTATAATTTCCTTAGGAGGCCCATTTTAGACCTCAAAAATCCTCTAATGCACGGGGCCAAGTGGACCCAACCGAGGTTCGAGAATGGAATTTAGCAACCAATGATCCTCCTATTCTGGACAAGGTGAGGGGAAAGGATAAAACACGAATGTTTACTTCAATAGGTCAAATTGATCCTGCTAGGTTCTAATCATGGGAGCACCTAGACAAAACTTGATCCTTTGGCTAGGGCTTGGGGTATGTGAAGATTCCACTATCGAAATTGGCCCAAATTCGGAGGAGAATGAGAGGACCCACCAACACAGTTGCTTCTAGGAGATCAAAGTTTTTTTGTGGCTAGATTCCTAGGAAATTGATGCCCTAGGTGGCCTAATGGGACTAGATGTAGGAAAAAAAGGAAAAAGTGAAAAAATGAGAGGGAAATTATGACCCATTTTTAGGGACCAATGCCTAATTCACTTGGGGATATGGATTCAAGGATGATAATGAAGAAGAATTTGGTTTCTTGATCAAGGAGGCTCGGAAAGTCAACTTCGTCCAATATTAGAGGAAAGAGAAGAAAAGTGACCTTAAAGAATTTATAATTCATAAAAATGGTGCAATATTATCGAGATAAAATTATCTCTAGTACATTTCATTCATCTAACAATAGACCATACATTCAATAAGCTAAATAGACACATAGTTCCAGATTTCCATCATGCAGCTATTAGTCCTAATTATAGGAAATTCAATAGTATGTAGTGTTGTAGTGTATTTGACACATGGGCGAACGAAATACACTTTTCTTAATAAGGAGGTTTCTTTCCTACAAGCAACTCATAGCTCAATTGGTTTGTCAAACGTTAGTGGAACAAGTTCAACATGCAATAAGCTAATTTAAATGGAAACATAGCATGGTACATAAACAAAGAAATAAAAACAAAATAAAATGTACAAGAACAAGCTCAATCGAGCAAACACACTAATAACTCAAATGGAGAGCTCTCTCCCTTTATTAGGTGTTGGTATTAGTAGAAGATAGAATGCTAAATCTCTTGTAGTGGATCCTTAGAGCTACAGAGCTCCAATATCCAAGACAAGGGGTCTCTTCCCATCAAGCTTTCAGCAAGCCTCTCTTCCCTCTCGAAGGATGGTAGATCGACGAACACGTGGTGAACGCTTCTCTCTCAGATTAAGGTGTTGGATGACCAACAATTGAATCCTTCCAATCTTCTTGCCGGTAGACAACACAAGTTGGTTTGATTATGAGCAATTTGGTCAGCATAACAATGTGTTCTCATGTTTCTCTTCCCATGGCTGGCTTTTATTGATCAATTTCAAATTTTCCATCCCTCTCTTGGTACAAGATGGATGTTAACACAAGAGTGGGAGTATGATTCCTTTGTGTGTTGCACTAAAGCCTCAAGGTGGCTATACTTGGCTAGCTTGAGTGAGAATATTTTTCTCCAAGTGTGCCAAGTGGTCCCGGATAGTGACTTTCCGCATCCTCATGACCACGTGGCTCTTTGAGGGATAGTCGTGATGATCTTCGCGGATATCGAAGAAAAAGCCGCAATTATTGCCTGGGGTCTGTGCTTCCTATGTGTAGTTCAATAAATTTGCCTGCTTGACCTTAGGAAGAGTTAAAATTTTCAGCTCCTTTAATGTATTTCTTCCCTGTAAATCTTTATTTGTACCTTCTACTTGAAATTTTATAATGTCTTTTGCTAGTACGATTTTCCAGTGTTAACAGTTGCCTCCTAATGTATGAGGTCTAGGAAGAACTGTATAGTCGAAATCAAGGAAAATTTTAAGGATGGACGTTTATCTTAAAGCTTAGAAACCTTGGCAGATCATAGTAGTCCCCAATATGTAAGAAGATTGTAAATTGGCTAATATTTTTTTGGAAAAAGCATGGAAAATTAGCCCACCTGTGAATATTAGCCCCTAAAATTTTCCCTAGTCGAAATACATTATAGTTTATGTTTCTATGTAATCCTTGAGAGAGAGAGAGAGAGAGAGTAACTTGCTTGAAAAATGAGGTTGGAGACCCCTTGGCATGAGTAAAAGAGGTATCGTGCTCTGTTGGAAACTTGCAAGAGATAAAATAAATAAAATATTTCTACGAGGCGGGCATGTCCCATGCTCGTGATGTTTTGAATAGTTAAGCTTATCTAGTGGACAAAGGTTCTATCTGTGTCACTTGTGTGGTGGTGACTTGTAGTTGGTTGATGGCGACGGTTGCTGATGCCCTCTGGGGCGTTTTTCTTTGACAGTAGGTTGAATTTGGTGCCCACATGCATAATATTGTCATGGCATGTTTGTTTTTAGAACAAATTCTCATTGTATGCATGGGTCTCTGAACATTGCTGAAAGAGATGCTTATCATGGCACGGGTCTTCGATGAATTCTGCAGATTGTAATGGTTATGAAGTACGATACCATCTTCACATGAAATTTTATGTTGAAGTCGAATGTCAAGAGGATCGATGACAAAAATGGGCAATGATGACTCCCATAGTGCCATCTGAGGATGCCCCTATTGAGATGAGGAGCCATCCAAGGTACTGCCTCCTTGGAAAATGGTTTTTGAATTCGCAATAAGGAAGCACCAACTGACTGAGAGGGGTACTAATGCAAGGGACCAGGGTTTCTGATGTAGCAGGGCAGGGTATGATAGGTTAAATCAAGCATGATGTCGAGAAATGGATGTAACTGATGATGGTAGTTTAGTGGCCCGAGGTCGGAGCTTGTAAATGAAAGTGGCGACAGTCATAACAATTTCTGGGGAGGAAATCCCTAGAGTCGGTAAGACGTCCCAGGTGGGTGTGTGGTTGTTATGAGTGTCATGGTGGGCTTTGGTAAAGAATTCAAAGCTCCAACCAAGGGTGATTAGGGGCTGATACCAAGTGAGAAATGATGTGGGTGGATGGGGGGGATTACTCTCGTAAAAAATCTTTGTACACTTGCCAAAAGAATATAGATGGAGTTTGGATGTACAAGCACGGAGACGGGTTCCCCAATAAACATGAAAATAATCTATCATTATGGAGTGAGGAGGGAATTTTTCTGAGGGTGGGGGGGCCATTAGTTGGTCTCGGTGTGAGGGTGGTGAAGCAGATGAAAATTGCCGCAAATGGGCTATGCTGATGGGGGTGTGGTAGGCCAATTGCGAGACACAGTGGTGCATGTTCGATCTGATTATGAGAATGGTAGTCCGAGAAAGGGATTTTATCGTGACATGGGTAAAACTTGACTTGATGTATGATGGATGAATGAACATGAAGTGCTTCCTGAACTTGGATGTTATGGCCATGACTCCAAATATTTGGTGTATAGTATACTTGACTGATGGATGCCATGGAGGGAGAGGCTCTACCGATCTGCAAGAATGTTTATCACGTGCAAGGTGAGGTGATGATAAATATGGTCAGGTGACTGGAACCTATGGTTTATTTATGTGGAGAAATGATGTCAGGATATGCAAAGCTTCTCTGGGGAGCCTGTCATGCTAGTGATAGAATGATACATGCTCGTGTACCTTTATTGGCTGGGGAAACTTGTGATTTGGCGTGCTTGTAACACCTGCAACCAATACCCTAAGTAAAAGCATATTTTCTATTCAAACATATTGAAAATAATGTTGAATGGAAAGCGATAAGAGATTGCATACCTGTCGTAACTGAAAAAAAACAAAAAATGACTTTTTCGAGGCATGGATGTATGAAACCTAGGGTGAGCATTGATGAGGTGTTGATCACTATGTTTCTTGTGGTTTTTCAATTGGGCATTTTGATCTCCATTTATGGACTATCAAATAATGAGAAAAGGGTGATATATAGGAGAATATGACTCATTTCAATTCATTTGTGTCATTTTAGAGTCTGTGGTCAGAGCTGATCCCTTGCTGCTGAGCCTTTCTTGCCGTTGCGGTCAGCCTAAGTACCCGAGATTCGTGTCGTCAGTGTTCGGTAAGGCCCTGAACGCCATGATTTTCAATTTTCTCATTTTTTGGCTTGGGGGTTCGTACAAATGTGATTTGTATGGATTACCTACCTATTTTTTCCCTTGATCGTGCAGGCGATCAAGGCTAAGATGCGTAGACCTCGCGGAGAAGGAAGCTTTCCCGTGAGGTTATCATGCTTGGTAGATCTTTTGCACGATGAAGCACACATCTTTTCTTGATACAGACACGTGATCATCGTGCCTATGTAGAAAACAGGCGTGATGATGGGCAAAAGTTTGAAAATTTTTTGGTTTCCTGATTTTAGCCACTGTTTTTTTGGTTTTTTCTATGGTAATAGGATATTGTGGCATGAGCAGGATTTTCCCGATCTTCGCATAGCGGTGCCACAGGACACAAATGCTCGGAGGCTTTTAGTGCAGTGGGGTTTGTTAAAATTTCTGTAGAACAACATCTTGAGATATCAGGATAGTCTACTCCATTTCCTGGTCTGCTGTTGGAAAAGGATACATCGAGTAATGGTATTACAGTGTAGAGATGTCGTCATCCATCCGGAAATGAAATTTTTCTTTGTGACTAGCATACTACCTTAGGGTGAGGCTCTACCACACCCACTCCCTCCTGGGAGGGTGAGTATCCAACTTTGGTTGATTAGCATTGCGATGGCGAGCCGCTTACACAAGGGTGTGTCCGCATTGACTCGGTGACTAAAGTAACTGAGAGGTGTGACCTGGCGATGATAGTTCACTTAACAAGGTCGTCATCACCCAATAGGGCATCTAGACCTCATATTGGTGTTTTGCACTGGCTATGGGCCGATCACTTCAACGAATAGGCGCGCCATGTGTATGATGGCATGTTATCACAGTTAGGTAAGCTCCAGGGAGGATCTCCCAGGGTTTTTACTTATGCGAGCATCATATTCAGGAGAGTAGTGATGCTCCGACCTTTTGTGCTAGTGCCCATTGGTCCTCGTAGGGATCCACAGATGCGGAGGTGGGTGCATGTGATGCCTCGTGGTGGAGGAGGGGAGGCTGGTCATTATTGGGATGCAACCATTGAGGTGTGGTTCTAGGCGAACCCGTAGATGTTCCTGGATTATCCATACTCGGAAATGGATTTCCGGGGGGGCCCAGATATAGGTCTTCCTGCTGGCTATGTGTGGGGTCCAACTGGTGTGACCTTTGATGTTTTTCTGTATTTTTTGAGGATTTAATGATGTGTATATTTATATGTATGTTATGGTGACAATGACACTATCCTTGTTTCTCTTTCAGATGTGGGGGTGGCCAGGCATCCTCTTTCCCACTTGGTGGGGCATTAGCCACCAAGGAGGGGCCCATGTGGGGCTGATCAGGCCTAGGTTGGGGGGCAGGGAGGTGGTTTTGTCCCTTCAGGGGGAGGGCAGCAGTGTTTTCGATTTCGAGGGAGATGCTACCCTTCTTACTCGCGTCAAGGCAGCTGAGGCTCAGGTGGCAACGATCGAGGAGCAGGTAGCTGCTGTTGAGGCTCGAGTCCAGGCTGCGGACGCTCGTGCAGTAGATTTAGCCAACTCATGGAGTCTGTTAGAGAGGTTGACCTGAGGTATGCCGACCCGGGGTTTTGTTGATGACTTGGATGAGACATGGCTCGAGGCATTGATGGCTCGAGAGAGGGCGCATCGCCCAACATTGTGCCGTGTAGCACTTGCGGTTTTGACTGTTGCACCTGTACTGACACCGCATACAGTTGTGAATCCAGAGGACCCACCTGGCGGGGCTCAGCCCTAGAGATTTTGTATGTTCAAGGAAAGCTCCCGATATGAGGATGCTTCCATATTTTTTTATGACATGTGGACATATTGTTTTACTCACATTCTGGTCAGGTACATGACTTGTATATTGTGACTCATATATTTTTTGATGTGCATATGTGAGATGTGTATTTTTGCGGCTCTTATGATGTGTCTATGTTTATTTTATTGATGGATGTTATGTACCTATGATGGATATCTATTTTTTTATGTTTTTTTATTTTCTATGGATGATGGTTTATACGAGATGCATTCTAGTCTAGAATGTCATTAGCTATGCGATCAACTATCTGGTTTTGACTTCTTGGTATATGTGTGAATGTAATATGATCAAACTGATGACTTAATCTTCGTGCATGCAAATACTTCCTAAATAATTAAGAATCTCATACTTCAAAATATTAGTTTAACTGTGATACCACTAGTTGGGAATCAAGGTAGACGTTTAGATGGAAAACGCCCTGGTTGAAGGCATCGCTCATCAGCTCGATGACTGCATCGTATTCTACCTGATTATTGGTGGTTGATCCAATGCATACTCCTAGGTGGCTGCTGCTACATTTTGAGACCATCGCAAGGCTCCATCTATGAAAGCAAAGCATTTTTTAGAACAAGTCTTTGATGATTGTGATCATCTCAAAAACATATTATGCTACATGCATCTTATCTTTAAGGTTGAGACCTCCTGCCCTTATGGGTGAAATTTTTTGAGGTAGGGCCCGTTGACGAGATTAGATAGGCATGTACCATCGGGCTCTAATAGGATGTATTCCCCCTTGAGGAGGCAATGCTTTATGATGTAAGGACCTTTCCATAATGTTTCAAATTTCTTGGGTCTTAGGACCTCTTTCGCAACATCGTAGTGGAGGACTAACTCTCCCTCGATAAATGAACAAGGGGTGATCTTGTGGTCAAATGATGCTTTTACCCATTTTTTATGTGCCTCATTATGTTGGAGCGACTCTGGTTGATTTTCGTCGACAAGTTCTAACTGTAGCAATCGTTGTTCTAAAGGTTGGGTATCATTGAGAAGTTCGATGGCGGCGTGTAAGTTATGGATTTCACGTTCGATGGGAATCACGACTTCTACCCTATACACTAGTTGGAAAGGCGTGAATCTTGTTGATTTTTTAACTGTAGTGCGGTATGCCCACAAAGATTAAAAAACCATGTGGTGCCAGTTTGTCTTATGGTAATTCACCATATGTTGTAACATTGTTTTAATCACTTTGTTGACAGCTTCTACCTATCCATTGAGGATAGTATGGTGATGCGAATTCATGTGTGAATCCTAGGTGATGAGACAACTCCTGGAATATTTCGTTTTCGAAATTATTTGCATGATCGAAGACTAACTCCTTATGCACACCAAATCGTGCGATGACATGATTGAACATAAACCGTGCAGTAGTTTCTACCGTCTTGTCATATGTGGGCATGGCTTCCACCATTTGGTGAAATAGTCGATGGCTACAATTATGTATTTGTGGTTTCCAGACGACGTGGGGTTGCAAGTCATAAATTCGATTCCCCATTTGCAAAAGGGGTCGACTATGATGATCGGGTGAAGAGGAGCAGGAGGTGATCTTTCCTTGTGGGTTAAGTGTTGGCATCACTCACACCTTTTGACTTCCTGAATGCAATTACTAAATAAGTTGGGCTAGAAATAACCTTCCCGTAGGACTTTTTGGGTGGTATCCATCCCAGAGAGGTGGCCGCCGCAAGCTCCATTATGACAGTCATTTGGGGGTTGCTCAGCTTGCTCATGCATGAGGCATCATCGTAGGATAGTATCGATGCCTTGTTGATAAAGGACATCTCCCATGAGGAGGTATCGGGGGCCCTAGTGGCGTATGCACCTTCGGTCATCATGTGTGAGATTAGGATTGAAATTTTGGGTTCGTAAAAATAAGAGGATATCGTCGTACCAAGGATCTTCAGTTTTCACTAGAAATAGACATTCGTCAGGTAGTGAGTTGTTGACTGGGGATCCTTTAATCTGACTTGGGAGTTCAATGATGAATTCAACTAAGATCAAAGTTTTTCTTCTCTTAGGGGAGCTAAGCTGTAGGTCAAATTCCTGTAGTATGAGTACCCAGTGAGCGTATTTGTGGTTCATAAGACAGCAGGTTAGCAGGTATCTCATGGGGTTCATAGTTGCAACGACTATTGTAGTCCATAGGATAATGTAGTGCCGAAGCTTTTGTACTACATGTATAAGGGCTAGGCAGTTTTTTCTTCAGGTTCAAATCTTAAGGCGGGGCCTGATAAGTTCTTACTGACATAATAAATTACGTGTTATTTACCAACAGGTTCGTCTTGGATTAACACCTTGGCTCTGGCGGTTTCTGATGCTGACAAGTATAGGGTGTAATCTTTTTCATTATTTGGTGGGCTAATCAATGGGGTTGAAGAAAATGTGTATTTTAGCGCCTCAAAAAATTTTTGGGCTTGATCATCCCATTTAAATGAGATACCCTGACGAAGTAGGCGTAGGAATCCTTGAGAACAAGTGGCATAATCTAAGACAAAGTGTTGTTGAGATTCAACAAGATGATGAGCTTAGTGAAAGTTGCTAGTATTAAGTGGGCATGAACTATTTTTGGCATAGAATCTATTTTTTTAGACTATGTCTATCTTTAGACATGTCGATCATATTCTATGAGTTGCAGGATGCTATTTGTGGATGGTTGGTCGAGTTGGAAAAATAGATGGACTTCTATTTTTAGATATATTGGGCGGAATCTATTTTTAGATTGCCAGTCTAAAAATAGATATGTCGAATATTATTAGCTCTTAATAATATTTGGACTATAAACATTATCTTATTCTCTTGGAGCACTTCAGTTAAGTGCACAGATGTGGCACAGGAGATGACAAAAGGAATTACGCTATTCCTAAGGGTTAAGTGGAGCTATTGCATGGAGACTTCGGTTAGAACTCATGTGACAGAGTTTGGTAGAGTTATTGAGGTAGTTGGTGGAGTTGTGTTCAGTTTAACTCAGTTAGACACAGTTGAGCTAGTTGTATCTAGTCTAACTGATTGATACACTAGTGAGAGTGGTGTGAATTAATTATTAATTAATTCACTAAATAATAACTCATTAATCAACTGAAGAATACATCGGTTAACTACAGTGCATGGACAGTTCAGTGGAGACCAGTGGAGAGGTAGGTGAAAGAGCAAGTGTGACTATCAGTTGTGACTATAGTGATGCATTGATTGCATCCAACACTCAGTGGAGATGCCAATGAGGATTGCGCAGTGCAAGCTTGGTGAATTCGAGTTCATTCAGAGCCATTCTTCAGCAGGGATTGCGCAGTAGAGGCAGGCTAGCAGGTGGCAAAGATCGGTGCATGGATTTGCAAGATCGGGCCTAATTAGTGTGTAGCGATTGTATTGTACTGAGAGCTTGATATGATCAGCTTTGTATGAGGATTGTTACATGATCTCTATGACATATATTATATACAGATAGTTGGGGTTTTCAGCTTCAGGCTTTCCCGTTAAACAACTGTGTTAATGTGTGTGATTTTTTATTGTTTCATGTGTGCATTGCAATCTTGATTTAATTTCCGCAAATGATCAATGGTGGAATAGATTCTGTATTTTGCATGAAGTTAAAATAGTGTGAGATCAGGAGAATATTTGACATATAACACATAAGTTATATAATTTCTACAAGCGTCTCAATAAATTGGCTTTCCCCTACAATATATGTAGTTTATTGAGGGTTTTTAGTGATGGCACCTCTTTGATGGCCTGGATTTTGAGGGGGTCCACTATGACCCCTTTTTGGGATACTATAAATCCTAATATTCAACCTGCGTTGATGCAGAAGATGCACTTGAGAGGGTTCAAGTGCAAGATGTAATGCCAGCATCTTTGGAATACCAACCTTAAATCCTCCAGATGATCACTTTGCTTCTTGGATCGAATAGTTATATCGTTCAAGTAAGCGAGGATAAGGTGAGCTAGGTCATGGAAGATATAGTTCATAGCCCGTTGGAAGGTGACTCTAGTGTTTTTAAGTCCGAATGGCATAACCTGGTATGCAAATGTGCCCAAAGGGGTGGTGATTGTTGTCTTGTATCAATTGATATGTCGGATTTGAATTTGGTTATACCCTGAGAACCTATCCATGAAGGATAGGGCCTCATGACCGGCGCAATCATCGAAAACTTGGTCGATGTACAGGGTAGGGTAGTTTTCTTTGGGACAAGCTTTGTTCAAATCTCAGAAATCAGTACAGACGCGAATGGTACCATGTTTTTCATGATGGAAATAGGTTTGGAAACCCACGATGTGTAATATATTTAGTAAATAACCCTGGCTTTGTGAAGCTTTTCGATTTCTTGCTTGATCATTTCTACCTTAGATGGGTGAAATTGACGTTTTTTCTAGCGTATTGGTGGTATGTCAGGACATGTGTCAATATGGTGCTCTACGATAGTGGGGCTAAGCCCTACAATTTATGAATAATCTCATGCGAAGATGTCTTTGTACTCTTGCAGCAAGTTTGTGTAAGAGACTACTTCGTCTGGGAAGCATGCTGCCCCGAGTGAGATTTCTTTGATTTTTCCTAGTTTTCTCGAGATATTTACCTTGATGGTCGGTGAAATATTTGACATGTTCCCTTCCTTGAATTTGTCAAGCCCTGGGCTATAATTTTTGAACCAGTATACTTTCCCAGATGGGAGGAAGTCTTTTTTATTCAATAGTATATATCTCTTTATTTTTTGGGTTGTTAGGACCGAACATTTTTTCTGGAAGAAAAAATGAGTGGTGATGCATTGCATCCCACGGATAATCTAGTTCCGTCATGGCCACTAGAATATCCTCGTCTGAATGGAATAGGGCATCTAAAGGAGAGTTGGTTTGCATGAGGCCATGAGGAGTTGTTCCAGGCCTAACAGAGCTGGTCGAAAGACATGAATAGGATTCCATAGTTGATGTTGTGGAACCAGACGATGTCTACAGGGTGCAGACTGGTTGAGTTTGCACCGTCAATGGTACAACTACCATTGTAGTTGTAGTGGTCTCGACACCAATGATAGATTAGCATATAACACAAGTCATGGTTCCCATGCATGATGAGATGAATCGTATGAGGTGTTGTGTGTTGTGGACGTTGGATGGTGGAGGAATTTTCATTGTGGTGGCTTGTATGAGAGCAAGATTATGTTCCTCCTGTGGCGTATTAAGGGTACTTGCACTTTCCTGGGTTTGGAAGTTGCGCTGAGTGTAGAGGTGCCTAAATGTTTCTATTAAGGGGCACAAATCTATTTCGTGATTGTGACTTATGCAAATGGTGCACAGTGTCAAGGTGCTTATCGAGTAGATGGTATGAGAACTAATGCTAATCTTTTTTCCCGAAGTGGACGCTTAAAGATTATTGGAAATTGGGGCATGTTTTCACTTCTTCCATCTCCAAGTTTTTGGTTTTGGTTTGTCTAGCTCTTTTGGGGAGTTCAGACTCAAAGCTACCCTTTCCGCTCGCAGCCTTGGGAGGTACTCACAATCCATCGTATGGTGGAATTGTGAGAAAATATTGCAATAACAGTCTGTGATCTTCTCTTTATTAGAGAGATTGATCTGTGGGATGGGGGTGACCATGGGAAGATTGTCAGTAAGTTTCTTAAGTTACTTACATTGATTGATTCAGTGGTCATTTCTATCACACAAACCACATGCCATCCTTGGCTAGTTTTGGGCCCTGCTAGGACGATGGGTTGACTTAGACTTCCTAATGTTTTGATAATGATGGGGGGCAGGATACCTCAGGGAAGGTTGCCTTGAGTTAGGTTGTCTTGGCTCTAGAAAAATTATATCTGGGTATTGGGCATCCACGAGTGTATGGTGTCTAACAAACAGAATACTTGGGAGATGTAAGTATAGTGTCGAGTCTGATGGTTTCCTTGACAAACTAGAAAAGATTGTCTTTCCTTGGTACTTCATTCCCTTTATATTTTTGAAGTGATTGGGTACCATTTGTGGAATGATTCTAGACCCGGACATTAGGCGACCAAGTGGTTACGTGTGTTGCATAATGCACAGGTTGGTCTTATCCATGGAGGGCGGTTGGGGGTGATGATGTGCCCCTTTGTTGGTCATTTTTCTGCTAACATGAAGAAAATGGAACTGTTTGTCATATTTTCTTGCATTGTCAAACTTTCCATAGATTTTGAATCTGATATGTCTACTTCGGCGAGGCGTACTATGGCCTAGTGTAAATAGTTTAACATCAAACATAATCGGGGGGTATAGGGACAATGAAGAACCTGGTGGTCGCTAGAACACACCCGACACAAATACTAGACTACTTGTAAGCCGTCATAGTATACGGGGTTGACATGATACCATCTCTAAAACATCCCTAGGGCTGCACAACCAACAACGAAGTGATCACATTCATCACAGAGTGTGCTGAGATAGATAGGAGTTTGAGGGCGATAATGGGGGGAGGTGGTGGATCAGGTGATTACCTCTCCTCATACACATATAATATGGTCCTTGTTTTTTCCGTCGATTGAATGGTGGTGTCGTTCATGGATTTTGTGTTCGATCTGGCTAAGTCACAATTTTCAGCGAGGAATCGTCGCATGAAATAAAACATGGACCATAACTGATGGATGTGGGCACAATGACGCACGTGATGGTTTCTTCAACAAATCTGACATGTATGTTTTCAATGTCAGACTAAGTTTCTTTGGGTAACATGAGGGATTTGGTACCAACGGGTGAACGCCCTTAATTCAGGACACTGTGCGACTAAGTGGTTAGGCTTGTCACATAGTGCACAAACTGGGGCCGGCTGAGTGGCCTCTGTTTATCGTCTTTGGTCTGTTGGAGTGACTGTGAATGAGCAGGATGTAGGCTCCTCTCGTAGGTATAGTATGGTTCTAGGCTCTCCCTCTTCCATCTACATGGGTGTATTTGAGGCATGTTGCTGGTATGATACCTCTAGGGCTTGCAAGGCATCTCTATATCGAGGCATCTCTGGGCAATGATGGGTGTAATTCCCATAATGATCGCATATGGCGCATGTGTGTTTGGTGCGCAATGCTTTCCCTTGATTTTCCTTGGCCTGATCCTTTTTATGAGAACTTGAGGCTGCGGCATTTATTTCACTACATAAAAGAGGCTTTAATTCATCTAACTTCGGGAAAATATTGGTAGGATTGCCTACGATATCACATAATGCATAAGGTTGCAATGCCCTAGGTATATTTGGGTTTTCGACTTTCTTCCCTTTTTCGTTGGTTTTCTTGGTCGCTTTATCTAGCATTACTACGAGAATTTTGTTAACCGGTGTAGCCTCCTGAGGGGTGATAGGGGTTATCCCTGTAGAAGTGATGCCAGGACTTCCCATCATGGTTGGTGGGACCAAATACCAGACAGGTATTGCGAAAGACATGTTTGGAAATGTAATAGCTTCCAAGACTTGCTTTGACACAAAACCGGGTGGAGGGTATAAAAATTAGGTTTGGGCGATGGCGTAGGGTAAGAAAGATGTGTCAGTGGCTTCAGCCTACATACTATTGGTCTCCATCTTCGGGTTGGTCTCAATGTTGGATGATAGAATCATGCACACTAGTGCCCCTGTGATTTCTAGGGTTTCCTCTTGTATGATAGGGGGATCTCCTATGAATGATCCTAGGATCGATGATGGTTTGAACTGACTGGGGCCAAATTCATGGTACTGCATGAGCGATTCCGTAGTTGTTTCTATGTAAGGTAGAATGACATCGACATCCATCATGGGATTCTTATCATAGTATGTAAGTTGGTCAATGGTGATGATTCAATCTTCATGGGGTAAAATCATCACTCGAAAGACGGAGCATGCTATTGCAGTCATGGCATACATATAACTCTGTTCGAGGAGTATATTGTAATCAAGTTGTGTGTCCAACACTTCAATGTCTATAAGTACCATCTTTCTTGCCAATTTTATAGGGACATTCTAATATAGATCAACGAGATCTGAAGGTCGATCGTCGTATGATCTAAGCATGATATCAGATGGTTTCAGTTCAGGTGATCCCAACTTTTTCCAAACAGATTTGGATATGATACATGTAGATTCTCCCTCGTCAATGATGCAGCGGTGTATAGTGAAATTTTGGGTTGACACCGGTATTTGGAAGGCGACCGAAGATGGAAGCCTGGGGGTGGCTTTGTCTAGGTAAAAAGCCATTAGTCCCGAATCGGAGGGGTCGATTGCACCTAATGCGAAAAGTAAGGCTTTCCACTATTTTGGGCATGATTGTAGGACTTCTAAGGCTGACATGGCAGCAGGTGATTGTGCTAAATCATCCACTATGCTATAGTTATGGGCAGCTTTTGAGTGGTGTCCTACATGCCTGGTTAGCCCCTTAATCGCCTTTGGAAGGGACCAAATAGGTACTTTGGATATGGTCAACGGTGCAGTAGGCACACTCGTGCTCGTACCTGATGAGTTAGTATCCAGGGGGGCATCATAGTTCCTATTTCTTGTATGGAAGAAAAATTCTTTGCCAGTCAAGTAAATTTCATGTTTGATGCTCCCGGTATCATTTTTGGGTGGTTTTTGTTGTTGGGTGTTAACCACTCCTTGGTGGGGGAAGGGCTACTGCATTATAGTGGTTTTCTGTGCAGGTCCACCTTGTCCATGGTTACCCTGAAGTTTTTTCAGTTAAGGGAGTTTGGGAAAGTGGTGAGTGTAATGGTCGTACTCACCACATATGGCACAAGAATGATTTGTCCTTAGACTTGACCTCTTGGTCTTCCCTTGGGAGTTGTTGTTTGGCTCTTGGTTTTGATTTCAGTTGGGGTTGCCCCCAGACTGAGATTGCGGGGGGTGTTGCTAGTTACTGCCCCCTGTCTAGAGTCTCCCTTTTGTTTATGCTTAGGCTTCTTTCTTATAGCGTTAAGAGGATTATTATGGTTCTCTTGGTCATAAGACTGGCATTGTTGAGCTTGAGATGGTTGCACTAAGTTCACTGGTGCATTGTTCTACGGTGGTGGATTTTGTTCAGGGAGAGGGAAATATTGGTTTCCCTGTCCCTGATAGTGTATGGTTGCTGGGGGGAATCTCTTCCATCAACATTCATAGTTGAGTACTGGGTTCCCTGCTAGGGAGGGTATGAGCCTCCCTGTTGTTGGTGGTATGATGACACCCTATTCACCATATTCTGCAAAGGTGCAGATTGACTTTGGTGGTAGCCAGGTTGTGTCATGTTCTAGGTATAATCATATGAATATCCTGGCTACTAGATATTGCTGCCTAGCCGACCTTGGGTCAATGACCCAATCAAGCTATCTGTGGTATTTGACGTGCCTGGAAATTCTCTATAAGTTTTCAGGATTGGGACATTTGGCAGGACATTATAGATATTTCCTAACTGGGTATAGATGAGTTCGAGTTGTTGGGATTTGGAAATGGCATCCTCCCGGGAGGTAGGTCCTTATGTCGCCACATATTTTGAGATATCTGCTATGAGAGTTTTTAGAAACAAGTCCAGTAAAGCTCTATCGTCGAGTTTGACTTTGCGAAAACTACTATGTCACTGCAATTCGTGGAGATGGTCCGAGATATGAACAGTTGGCATTTGCCTAAAATGAGTCAGCAATTCCATCCCCAAATCATGGTGGATGGGTAGCTGAAAATAAGTGAGGAACACAGTAGTGAGGGCGCTAAAGGTTCCATGCAAATTAGAAGGCTGCTCAACATACCATTTCGCAGCAGGCCCAGTTAGGGTGTGTTGAAATAGTCTCAGGCGAATAGTATCATCAATAATACTATTGGACAAACACCATAGGTAGAAAGTCATATTATGATTTCTAGGGTCTTCCGCGTGCTTCCCTTATATTTTTGGTATGTCTGAGGGGAGCTTCGTGGGCATGGGGCGCCAATTAGGGCTATGTGAAATGGGGTCATTAGTTAGGTTTGATAGGTCTAGAAGGTTTAATGATGCTAAAAAGGGTAACTGGGTATTGACTGCCATTTTGTACTGTGGAAACATAGGTATTTGAGTGTAATGGTTTATGGGGGGTGCCTGGGGAATATTACCCTGTGACGTACCCTGCTGTGTGTGTTGTTGACTCCCTGAAGGGGTAATGCTCCTCTGCCCTGTGGGGGTTGTGGGAGGAGTTGAGTGTGGTGACCCTACTGGGGTTTCCACTAGTGTGGTGTTGGGTGACCCTTGGGGGTTTCCAACCAAAGATGCCCCGATAAAGTATTAACCTATAATGGTGGCGGCGTGTCATATTTGATGCCTAAATGGTGAAAGACCTGGCACTCCTCCCTCTCAAGTGAGGAGGTCCAAAAAATGCCTAGATCGACGAGGTCCCATTGGGTCCGTTATGGTGTCGACTAGCTTAATCTTGGAAATATTTTTGGTTTACTGAGAGAAGGAAGATTATTATCAAAGAAAATATGATCAGATAAATAAAACAAAGAGAAAAAATAAAAGGTAATTTTTCCTTTAGATTAATGCTATGTGATTAAGAAAGAAAAAAATATGGTTTGGTTTTTTTGGGTATGATACTCAAAATCCTAAATAGACCTAATCGTCCTTACACTCTCAAATGTAACTGGGCCTTGCGAAGATGTCTTCTAATGGGTACTAGGGCTAACATCTCGAAAGAACTGGTGACGCCTTCCAGCAGCCGAAGAATCAACCAAGGTAATGGTAAGAGGATCTAATGTTGCCTGCACCATCACCTATAGGGAAGGATGCCCAAGATTTGGCCACTAAAGTATTGTCATCCCACGTGATCATTTGAGTCTTGAGCTTCTTGGTATTCAAATACTAGTATCGAGCACTATATGGGTCAGGTAGCCCCAAAAATTACGACACGCACTGGGCCTAAGCTTAACGCCCTTTGAAACGGGTCTCTAGTAACGCTCGGGTATTTGTTTCGTGGGCAGATAGAGAGATTTTAAGCTCCCTAAAAAGCCAACATCTATGTTTCAAAATGTAGAATGACCATGGCGTCTTATTGGATGTCTACCTCCGATGGTCCTAACTTGAACTATAATTTCTTTTGTGGCCCCTGTGGGGAGAATTTAGTGAGTTCGATTAGTGTTTATTTTTAGAGTCTTAATTTTCTTAGGGTGTGCCTTGGTGAAGTAACTATAAGAATAGGAGAAAGGTCCCAATACACTGGGTGCTTTTTGGTCCAATGCTTACTGATGCTTCATGTGTGCTTTGGAGTGTATAATCACAAGTGTTATGAGATGTGGATATGCAGTGATCCTTTAAAATCCTTCTCTAATTATGCTATGTGTAATTGTTCCTTGCAAAAATAAATGATGTGTGGATTATGGGTCGCTTACACCTTGCCTAGTTAGACTAATTTTTGCACTATAGGGAGATGGAAAATTATCTTAATAAATAATTCATATGCATACCCAGGCTTAGCGGGAGGTGCAAGGGTGGCAGAAATTACTTGCCTTATTTTTGATAGTTTGGTCATGGTCCCGAATCCCAATGCAAAACTTTAACTAATCTAATGCAAAAAATTGAAAAACAAGAATTATATAAATATGTGTGGATGTATGGGCCATTTAATTTTCTGCTAATTATTCTATGTGTTTGGTATCTTCTACCAGTAAATCATTTTTTCAGAAAGCATATGTGGATTGAAGGCCACTTACTTTCCCCTACTTAAACTATGTGTGATTTGCAATGATAAAAAATTAAAATTAAAAAAATCTATTTGCTAAGTTAAACTTCAGCAAAAAGTGTCCTAACCAGTCATGAAATATCAAAGCACAGTGATGGAAAATTTCTTATGGGTTGCCAACACCTTACAACTACAAAAAATTGAGAAAAAATAGTGAAAAATGAGCTCACTGCCTACCACGCAGTTTATCTTCACATAGGCGTGAAGATTGCGTGTATATTTGGACTGAACATGTGTGGATTGCAGGGACTGAAAAACTTTGCCTTCTCTGAGCCAAATTTCTCACCGAGGGTGACTGAAAAGTGCTAAGAGGAAGGAGTGATTTTACAGCAAATATGAGCAGGAGAGAGGACATGCATCAACAACCATTAGCTCAAAAGAAATAATCTAGTGGAGTCACCATTCCTGTTGCAATGTATTTGATGCATGGGTGGACGAAATACATTGTGTTTAATAGGGAGGTTGTTTCTTACAAGCAAGTCATAGGTCAATTGTTTTGTCAAACGTTAGTGGAACAAGTTCAACATGCAATAAGCTTAGTTAAAAGGAAACACAACATGCTACATAAATAAAGAAATAAAAACAAAATAACATGTACAACAACACGCTCAATTGAGAAAACACACTAATAACTCAAATGGATAGCTCTCCCCCTTTATTAGGTTCTATTAGTAGTAGAAGATATAATGCTAAATCTCTTGTAGTGGATCCTTAGAGCTACGTAGCTCCAATATCCAAGACAAGGGGGTCTCTTCCCCTCAAGATTTTAGCAGGCCTCTCTTCCCTCTCGAAGGATGGTAGATTGAAGGACACGTGGTGAACTCTTCTCTCTTGGATTGAGGTGTTGGATGGACAACAATTGAATCCTTCCAATCCTCTTACTATTGGACAACACAAGCTAGTTTTCTTCTAAGAAATTTGGCCAGCATAACAATGTGTTCTCATATTTCTCTTCCCATGGCTCCTTTTATAGATAAATTCCAAAATTTCCCTCCCTCTCTTGGTACAATATGGATTTTGACACAAGAGTGGGGGTATGATTCCTTTTGTGTTGCACTAAAGCCTCAAGGTGGCTCCAAGGCGGTTGTGCTTGGCTAGCTTGAGTGACAATATTTTTCTCCAAGTGAGTCAAGTGGTCCCGAATGGTGACTTCCCGCATCCTCAGGACTGCATAGCTCTTTGAGAGATAGTCACGATGATATTCATGACTATCAAAGAAAAAACCGCAATGATCGCCTGGGGTCATTGCTTCCTATGCGCAATTCAATAAATTTGTCTGCTTAACCTTGGGAAAAGTTAAAATTTTCAGCTCATGTAATGTATTTCCTCCCTGTAAATATTTATTTGTACTTTCTGCTTGACATTTTATAATGTCTTTTGCTTGTACAATTTTCCAGTGTTAACATGTAGCAACAAGAAAAATGGTGTTAAATTTGTGCTTACAATGTTAGAGATTATATCTAACCGACATCACATTGGCAAATAAGAAGCTCCAAGATAAAAATAGCCCAAATCCATACATCAAAATTCATCCATCATCCAAAATAGTCCTCCAAGGAAAAATGTGAAGTTCTCTAAAGATAGAGAGATCACAAGTCTAGTGATGATAGAAATGAATCCAAATAACTCCTATTTATACACTTGCTATGAGTTAGAACTAGCCTATGGGCCTACATTATCCCCTAAACATAAAATAATATGCAAATAATCCTAAATTTTGGTGACAAGCCCACCAAACTATCTCATACATGGAATAATCAGCCTCATAAGAGGTCAACTGATGTTTTAGTGCCTTCTAGGAGGAATATTGGGGTCCATGGGTGCCATAATGATGCATAGTGCCCATAAAAAGTGTTGGAAAATGGGGTGGCCCCTTGTTCTCCCAACAATAAACCTGTGGTGCTCCCTGTGGATGTTGGGGCACACAAATGACCTCATGGGTCTCCAAATGAATCGAAGATGCCCGTAGATGCTCTGTAAAGGCTCATGTGATGGAATAAATGTTTTTTGTGTCATCGTACAAGCCTTGGGGCACCCTCCAAGTGTATGGTGCACATCTGGGGTCAGCCAGGCATAATGCATCTTCCTCGTCCAAAAGGTAGATCTCTAGAAATATCTGAACATCCGAAGGGATCCATGGAATTTTGTCTACTACTAAGGAGACCTATGGATCTCGACACACACCTTGTATGTTCTAATGTATCCCTATGGAGGATTAATACCCCGTATAGGGAGACCAAACCCAAAATGAACACCATCTGCAATCTTGTATAAGATCCAATGCTTCCCCTAGTCCTCCAGAACAATAAGACATTAGAGTAATCAAGTAAAAGAGCTTACAAATCATGGAAAACAAGTGGACACTTCATAATGGCTTGCCCTTCCATAGTGGGCTTTGTGATGTGCTAATGTCTCCAATATCTAAAGGGGGTTAGCCAAATACCTTATAGGTGGTTTCATCCTTTAGAGGGGATAGTGTGTCCAAGATTCACCCCTTCAATGGTGGTGGTATATTATGAAGATGTGAAATGGAGTCGGGAATGGTAGGGGAAATCTTGGGCCACATATTGGGGCATAGGGGTAGCTAAGAAAAAGGAATCCCACACCTAGAGATGTGTTGAGTCTCAAAATTGTCTTCCATCTTCATCCATATTTCCATCATTTCATAACCATTTAGCCCTCATTTCATAACTATATAGCCTAAAACCCTACATAAAGTAACCATCTTCATGATCATACGGGTTAGAATAATCGTTTTCCAAAGTTATTTATTTTATGTATTTTTAAGTGAATTTATGATTAAAAACTAGGAAATTAACATGGTTTCATATACATATATATGTGTTATGATTTTTGTGACATGCGTAGGCTTATTTTAAGGTTCTAGAAGGGTCTTACTTGGCCTACCAAGCACAAATTCGAATTTCAACTAAAGAGGTGGACCATATTCCAAGGAGAAAGATCATGGAGATCTTGATGTGTCATGGGATTTGTATCTAGTATTTAGGGATAAGTTGAGACAAGTATGGGTCTAGTAGATATTTAAAGGATTTATATTTATTGAGAATATATCCCTAATTCATGTATAAATAGGAGGAGAATCCTTCAAAGGAACCTAACAAGTTGTCAATTACTCATTAGCATCAGATTTATGATTGTTCATTCAGCATGAGTAATATCATTTTCTCCAAATCATGAGTTATGAGTGTTGTTTGATTCTTAAGATGTGACAATTGTTCATGTGTTCTCACTGAGGAATGGACATATCCCCATCAACCACAATTCCCATACATATGTAACATAGTTTGATTTCTTTTATTTCCTTGCATGCTATGTGCTTTATTTTTTGCAAGTGTGCTTTATTTTCTGCCAAGTGTGATTTACTTTCTGCAAGTGTGATTTACTTTCCACAAGTGTGATTTCATTTCCTAGATCTGATTTGATTGTCATTAAACTACTTGCTTACTAGCTATCTTAGTTTGCTTGCTTGACAACTAAATCACTAGTTTCTATTTATTGCTTTCTAGATTATTTAACTGCTTTCTATATTATCATAGTTTGCTTCTAATAGATTTGCACTTTAGTTATCATTAAATTTCTTGCTTACTAGTTCTCATAGTTTACTTGCTTGATAACTAAATCAAGAGTTGTTCTAGGTTTACCCGCTTTCTAGATTATCATAGTTTTCTTCTTACAGTTGTTCAAAGATTAGTTTATAAGTTTTTATAAAGTCCATGAAATTCATTCATTCCACCCTTAGAATCTAACTTCCACCCTTAGAATCTAATTCAATTTTCTTACATGTGATTTCTTTTGCAATTTTCTTTAGTTATACTTGTAATATGCATTTCCTTTCTTTCTTTCCATCGTAATCAAACCTTCTGCAACAATTTCATCTAAGGTCCCATATATTTTGGTTTGCTTCTAATATTACGAAACCCCCGGGTTGACATATTAAAATGACAGGGATTTAACATACAATAAAATCACCCTACAATATGTAATGTGTAGGAGGGAGCATTCGTAGTACATGAGGTGCCCCGGCCTTGATTTTTCCACCCTTATTTATATTCATTTTCCCCTTTATGGTTTTTCTTTGATTAACTCCTCAGGGCTCAAGGGACAAGAGCATGATGTGTAAGATATAGTAGTAAATACCCCCTTATTAGTAGGGTGGTTCATTTCCCTCTAGGGTTTGGGACAATCATGAGTTCCTGAATGATAAAGGAGGCTCATCTAGGACCTATGGAACCAGGGTGATGGCCATGGGATTGGGGTGGGGCTCGTGTATTGGATTTTTCCCACGTGCTAGATATTTTTTTGTCCCGGAAATCTTTTGCATTTTTTGGTACATTTTCCTATTGAATGTGGCCATCTTTGCTTTTTATTTTCTTTTTAGTAGCTCCAACCCCAATGGCATCGTTCCGAGCCTGACCCAAGGTGGGGGCATGGGAAATGTGAGGCTAACCCTATGTGGACCCAGTGCGGGAATGTGGACCTAGGTGGGAAATATGATGAATAGGGTTATAGTGAGCGGAAATATGGGTAATGTAGGTGGATATGGTAGTGGGACCACAAAACCAAAGTTGGGGTTTCCCAAAGAGAACCACCCTAAAACCGAATGGCCAGTAAAGGAGATCCCACTAGACTAAAGTACAAGGGTAACATCCAAAATAGGTCAAGGGTACATAAACACAAACTAAGTCCACTCTTTCTTTTGAATCCCCCCATAAATTCATGTTCAAAAAGTTTTCATGATAAGCAAACCCAATACTCAATTACCAAATGACAAGACATACCTTCAGGTTCAGGAGGCCCACCTTCAAACATACAATCAATACAAATGGGTGAGGGACCACAAGGTTGGCTCAGGTGGCAGAGAAGTGGCACAATGAGCGAGTTAAGGTTTGCAAGGGGCTACTGGCTACTGGTAGAGGTCCATCATGGAGAAAAACAAAATCTCCTAGGGATATCGCCCACGAAGTGGTGGGTAACAGAGCCCAAACCCATTGAATCCAACATCCAAGCTATTCTAAAGTCACCCTTTGAACTATGAATTTACCTGCCAAAGTCTTTCATACCAAATAGAGTATCTACTCATATCCACATCTCAATCTACCATGAAGGAAACCCCACCCCCTTGACTCTTTACATCATTCATTTCTTCTTTCTCTTCACCTTCTTCACCATTGTCTATCCTTTTGAATACCATAATTCCAACTACCTTCCTATAAAACTTCCATATCCCATGTTTGAAGCCCTATTATTTATGTCATCTAGATTAGGAAACAAAAGCTTTGAGGATGGAGAGTTCTTCAAAGGTTTGAGATTAGGTTCTTCCAAGACCTTGAATCAATATATCTTACCTCTTTGAATAGTGGACCTATTTTCTTTTTCCATTTAATTCTAATAATCGTCCTCCAAAGGACCAATGAACTCCTAGTAATTGACCTACACAAATTCACAAGACCCTCGAACCACATCACTTCCCACTAGGTAACATTTGAACCACTTACCCTAAGTTTGGATTCGATGTCATATTGTCCCCTTTGCCCCACAAGTCCCTTGGAAGTCTTTCTACTAATGTAGAGATGCTGGGTAGTTAGCAAAAAGTGACATTTGGGTAAGAAGTCTTCAAAATATTTCATAAGCTAAATATCCTCCCCCATTCCTCAAACTCTCGCTCCTTTTAACCACCAAATATTTATGATCATATCAAGGTGAAGGTTCCATTACTATAATTTGCTGCAAACATGGATGAGTAGGTTTTAGACCTGTTGGTATCCCTTTCTAGAGAGAAGTGGTACATGCATTAGAGTGAAGAATATGGATTGAGGGTATCACCTTGGATGAACTAGGGAAAATGTAATTTAAAGTCTGATAAGAGACCAAGTTTTTCTAATTAGAAGTTATTATCTATCTAAAAAATGCTCTACATAATATCTTTCACAATCGTTAGTAAAGTGAAGTTGTATTATGCTATATGAAATTATAGGATTTGTAAATACATTAGGAATGGGATTTAAGAGAAAACATGGTCATGAAAGAAGACATGAACCATTTATCATAATTCCATTGATATGCACATTGTAACCACCTTCGCTAGCTACTCCAATATTAATTTTAGTTTCACATTAATGTTTGTATGGTTTTTTCTCCCTCCAAAAACACCTTTGGTCATTGTAGAAGAAACCCTAAACAACTTATTCCAAGTAGTAAAATCCCTAAACATAGAACACACTCCCACACAAATTTCTATCATTTTAAGGTCCACTTCATTTATTTTTTGTGGTATTTAAGTTGTATATTTGTAATGTGACTCAATGCTTATTTAAGAAAAACCAATAGCCACATCTTCAACCCTCACATCTTGGTGTTTTCTAACTATTCTACGTTTTGGAGTTTTTGGCTAGAATCCAACAAAACCATTTTTGGTTAGATCATGTCTTTTTGTTGTTTAAAATGTGTTTTTGAATGCATTATTGAACTTAATTCCATAGAAAATCAATGGGGCACTTGGATTGTGCAAATTTCACAGATCAAACTTGTGATTCAAACAAATTATTTCGAATTTCGAGCAAAACTAAACAGGAAAACATGCCTAATAAAAACTCCAAAATGTAGAACAATTAGACTATGACCTTATATCTCTACCAATATCCCACATTTACCTTCATATCTCAATGAATAGATCAACCTAAATTACACTTCTCTTAGCTAGTAGATCATGCCTCTCATTCTTAATCCAAATCCCAAGTTATAGCATGAAGGAAAAGTTCTCAATACTCCAGATACCCTTAATATGTACCTTCACCAACTACATAGACCTTTAATTTATTTTTACACTAATGTTTGTATGGATTTATGTCTCCAAAAATTTCTTTTGTACTTGAAAAAAAACCCTAGACATCATATGCCTTCACTTCACATATATCGTCATTCTTGCATAAGAAACCCTAATCATAAACCCCACTCCTCTAATATTTTCATGAAAATTGAAATCCAATAGCTGGACATCAATATAAGAGCTTGAAAATTTAACATATTGTGTTAGTCAGATCCATCAGCCTTCGTAGAACTTATGGGTTTCGTCTATCTCCATTTTTCTACTTTTTTTTAAACATGTTTGCTTTACCTGAAAATATTATTCTGCATATAGTTTGTTCTCTTTATATTATATATTTTTTTCCAATTCACCATGGTGTTTTCTACAACTAATTTATCCTCTCACTTAGTTCATGGTATTACTATAAAGCATGCTCCATATATATGCAACTTGAGTGGGTCTAATCAATAAGAGCTTACCTTTCCTCCTGGAAGGTCACAAGTTGAAATCTAGAAAGGAAGTAGAGTAGGTACACTTATATATACTTCAAAAAAAAAAATCAATTCAAGTCACGAGGTTTGGGGAACAAAATTGATTAAATTTAAAGTTTGTCAAATTTCATTATTGGGTGAATTTATTGGCAAATCTCAAGCAGAAGAAGCCAAACACAAACAAGAATAATTTCAAGAAATTCATTTATAATTATAATGAAATTTGTTTCAAGTTTGTTACCAAATCATAGGAAATTCAAAGAGGTTTGTAATAAAAGAATAAAAAATAATAAAACTCTAAAAGCTAAAACCTAAAAAAAAAAAAACACCAAGTTAATATTTTTAATTTCGACCCGTTTATTTTTATCTTCAAAATTTTGATATTGTGATTTTTTTATCTTAATCACATAAATAATACAAATTTATATATTTATAAACAATTATAATAAAAATGTAACATAAAAATTAAATATGTAAATTAACAAACAAACAAACAAAAAACCAAAATCTTTAATATATATATATATATATATATATATATATATATATATATATATATGTATATATATATATATATATATATATATATAATTTAAAATATACTCATTTAAATTATATTTATATTTATAAACAAATATAATAGAAGTTTAATATTTCAATAAAACATAAATGTCAAAGATATAAAAAAAACATGTGTAAGTTAAAAAAAATATTTTGAAAGATTTAATTTCTCCAGACTTGAAGTATATATATACTTGTAAGTTAAAAAGGTATTTTGAGAGATTTGATTTCTATTGGAGTGTATATACCTCTCGTCATTAAAATTATTATATTTCAATTTTCATAGTTCAAAGGAAAATTACAATGGACTCTTTACTCTTTTAAATAAGAGCTATATTAAATAAGAATGTTATCGACAAAAGCTTGAGTTGTGAAAACTTGAAACATATATATATATGCGTGTGTATTTATAAACAAATATAATAGAAGTGTAATATTTCAATAAAATATAAATATTAAATATATAAAAAAACATGTGTAAGTTAATAAAAAAATTTGAGAAATTTGATTTCTTTAGACTTGGAGTATATATATATATATATACCCCATCATTAAAATTATTATATTTTAACTTTTATCATTTAAAGGAAAATTACAATGGATTTTTTACTCTTTTAAATAAGCTATATTACATAAGAATGTCATTGGCAAAAGCATGAGTTGTCAAAACTTGGAACCCAAAAACTACTCACAGTAATATTTATAGGCGTTACTTTGTTGTAATTTTTAAATTTAAATTTTATTTTATTTTATATTAAGTTGTTTGAGTTTTCCAGAGATGACATCAAGTCTAACCTATGGCCTGAGAACCTGCTACCAAGAGTATCTAAGTCCTCAAAATCACCTAGGGATCACACCCATCCTGGCCACGCCAACCCCACCTAGGGATCATACACATCCTGGCCACACCAACCCTTTAACATGGCTGGAATTTTTCCCACGGAGTTTTAACTTAAATTAAAAAAAATATTTTTCTTGTCATTTATTATACATACATCTAATTAATAGATTATTATTATTTCTTTTTCTTTTTACTTAGCATTTTTCCTAGTTAAATTTAAATAAAATTTGGCATAGATTTTTAAAACCTTGAGTTTAAGTTGTTTAATCTGTACAATTTGAGTGCACAAATCATCTAAAGAGATCAAATTTATTTTCACTTTAAAAGAGGGTTGCATCTCAATAGATTTGATCTCTCTCCACACAAGCTTGGTAGATTCAGAGTTAAAGATAGACCCAGGATAATTTATTTTTATTTTTATGTTTACATAACATGACATTAAAACATCTCTTTCATACCATGCTGGAATTTATATATTTATAAACAATTATAATAGAAGTGTAATATTTCAATAATATATATATAATAAAATATTTTTAAAAACATGTTTAAATTTAAAAAAAAAAAAAAATTTAAATTTTGTTGTCGTATATATATATATATATATATAGATGAAATGGCCTTTTTTGGGGTATTTTTTTCTAGTTATTGTTAATCAAAATTTGGTAGAAAATTTTAAAACTTTGAGTTTAAGTTGTTTAATCTATAGAATTTGGGTGCCCCAGGGTTTTTTAGTCAGTATATGTGCGTTAATTTTTTATGTATATCATACACACTTAAATTATATTAATTTATATACTTATAAACAATTATAGAAGAAATGTAATATTTTTATAAAATATAAAAGTTAAATATGTAAAAGAAACATATATTGGACCTAAATTTATATATTTATAAATAGTTATAATAAAAATATAACATTTCAATAAAATATAAAACTTAAATATATAAGAGAAGCATATGTAAATTAAAAAATACATATTTTAATCTTTAAATTTTATGTAATTTTTTATATATACTATACACACTTAAATTATATAAATTTATATACTCAGATAACAATTATAGTAGAAATCCCGAATGCGGGTGTTAATGGCGTTTAATTCTGCTAGTATGTTGTGGGTCGTCACATGGCCTGGCCACATGGCCACTCGCACGCCAACTCGCTGGCCTCCTCCTGCATTTAATGCTCCTCGCCGTCACCCTGCGGAGCAATTAATCCATCGCTGCGGTCGAGGCATGTACCTTGGCTTCAAAATGTCGTCTGTTTGCTGCTCCCATCGGCTCTCTGGTTTTTCTTCTGGTCTCTCTGTGACGATCCAGCCCCCCTCTGCGGGTTCTATGCCGATTCGCATTCCTCCTCTGCGTGGTGGTTGCTCCCCCACAGCCGCGGAGCCAAGCTCCCACACGTCATTTGGGAGGCGTTGCAGTCTTAGCAGCTGCATTGAATTTCTTCCTGGTATCCATTATTCACAGAGCCCCCATTGTTATCTGCGTTTCTCAACCTCTTTTGGCCCTATCTCGCCCTCCACCTCTCGGCTTCTCCATGCCCACCCTACCTCCTCCGATGTTTGAAGCTATGTGCATCCCAATTGTGCAAACATGCCTCGCTTGCCACATCGAATGTGATGCCGATGGGGCAGCAGCAGAGGTCGAGCTTCGTGAATTGTTTCTTCCTCCTCTCCCTGTACCTCTTCCTCCTCCCTCGCACACTCAGGGGGCAGATATCCTGATACCCGCAGTGGTCGGGGTCGTTTCTTTGGCTCCTCGGCTCGCCACCCTACCTCTGAGCCTCCTTCGATCCCTCAGCCCCAACCCTTCCCAGCCTCCGCCCACTTTCAATTCCAGTGTACCTCCTTCAGCCCTCTTGTCGTGGCCACCGTTTCCATCTCATTCTGCGAAATCCACGGTGCTAGCCCAGGCCCTAGCCATCCCCCTCCACCTTCTAGCCAACATGGTCACCCTGGGCCATCGGAGGCTGCAAAAACTCCGCAGACCTCGCCTATGCATACTTATAGCTCGCATAGCGGTGGTAGCTAGGGCTACTACAAAGAGAAGCGGATGCAGGATGAAGGAAAGGGCGCTGAAGCTGCTGCTCCTCGCCACGATGCAATTGGACTCCAGTCTGGTGAAGATGACGAGTATAGGTGCTTGATCATTGAAGAACCTCCTCTAGTTTCTCCTGATACTCAGAGTACCAGGTCTCCTTAGGTCTCAGACCTACAGCTCTTTAGTTTTTTTTTCTGTTCATGAATATATTGAATACATCAACTTATGTTTTCTATTGCTGGTTTCCTCTTCTAAGGCGGCATTATATACTCTATTTGGGCTAGTTTCCCCTTGTGGGCAGCTCCAGTTTTGGTCTTTTTTTGCTATTTTTGTTGAGATCATGGCGATAACTCACGCCAGCTCTGCTGAGGCCCTATCCTCTCTGTAAATTATGTTCCATTATCAATAGAATCTTAATCTTGCTTACAAAAAAAAAACAATTATAGTAGAAATGTAATATTTTATTATATATAATATCTAAAAACATATTTATACCTTCATATTATATATTAAAAGGGTTACTAGTATTTTATTTTATTTTATTTTTTATTTTTTAATTGTAGATTTCTTTTTGTTGAATTTTAAAGTTCTTGAACTTGAACATAAAAAAGAATGCATGGTTCAACTTTCAATCATTTTTTAATATAAAAAAATTGATATAAAATATTTTAATCAAATTTAATGTCAAAATGCTTACGGAGTATAGAATAGATATTAATAAGATATTCTATTAAGACACTTTGTGGTGTAAAGGTGTCAGGATCCCTTGGTAGACTAGATAATAATAAGATATTCTATTAAGACACTTCGTGGTGTAAAAGTGTCACAACTCCTTGGTAAACACACGAGTCTAAACTCATCAAATCTATAAAACATATGACACCATCAAAATTTAGTGAAACCAATCTATAACTAGTTACTTCCAGACTACGTCTACCACCAATATACTTTTTCTTATATATATGAAAATTACTTAGTTTACGGAATTAAATTTCATTCATCAAGAGAATCATATTTCCAAACTTTATAAAAATTATGTGTGAAACAACAAAACCAACAACATAAACCATGACCAATGCAAAATAACAAAGCGTACAACAGTATAAAAGAAATGGGAAACCACTCTTGTATTATTATTATTTCATAAGATTTCAAATTCAAACGTTGGGCCTAACCCTTAAACTTTGTTCATAGCCACGACTTAACAAGAACGAGCAACAATACTTCGAAAATATTCAACCAAAACATAGAAAACTAACTCGCACGATGTCCTTCTTGTCTTGCTTGGTTAGAGGAAGCTCATCCCATCAGCTCGACTCCTTCTTCATCCTTCTCCTTACTTCTGCAATGTTTTTTTTTTGTTGGTTCCTTCGATGCCCCCTTCGAACGTTTTCCTCTTTCTATGTGTACGAGTTCGCTTCCACAAAATTTCGTGTCACTTCATTTGGTTTTCAGGCCAATATTTTCCTTTATAAGTCAAACACACTTTGTTCAATTGAGTGGACTATTTTTTGTTTTAATTTTCTTTCGATTACAACACCTTGAATTTATGTCGATTGTTGATTTAGGAAATATTCTACAATTAGATGGACATGGGCGCAGTCAATTAGTTGTGGAATATTCTGGGAATCAGCGATCGACATAAGGATTTCCATTACAACATGCAGTTGGGAACATGTTCCTCATCATGCCAACTTGTGTGTGCCCTCTTCGGCTGGGTGCATCGCCTTCACTACAAATTCCATCTTGTATTTGGTTATGTCGACTTGTCGCCTTCATGTTCCTCATCTCGGTTGGGCACACACACTCTGTGTTCCACCAAATGGGTAAAAACGCGAAGGTGGGCTGCACTTTTGTGAGAAATGCGAGCGAAAAATTCATTTTTCCAACAGTTCAGCCAAACTTTTATAAAAGTTTGGTTGAACTCATTCTGTCGTTGACATTGACAGCGTATTGACGGAGTGGGTAAACAAATTTTTGGCCGGAGATGGGAAAATCGGCAACCGAAGTTCGGCTGAAATTTTTTTTATAAATATATTGGCCCGCGGACCTCGAGAGGTTTTGGGCTTGTTACCGCTGCACTGGTATTTTCTTTTGTAAGGGTCATTGCACTGGTGTTTGTTGTTGTAGGGGCGAGGAGGTGAGAACCTACTACCTATATTTCTTTTTTTTCTTTGTATTTTTGTCGGTTTTAATTTTTTTTCTTTTTTTTTTGTTCACAGGTTCAACGATATCTTTCCTTGTTGTAGCCATCATGTTGTCGTTTGCTATCGTTATGGCTTGCCTGCTATTTTTTGCTGTCGTTGCGGCCTGACTACTGTCATTTGTTGCCGTTGCGGCCTCCCTATTGTCGTTTTCTGTCGTTGCGGCCTGCTTCGTCCTCGTCTATTGTCGTCTTTGTCTCCAAGTAGACCAATCCTAAAAATAATTTGTTGTAGAAGTTGTTTAATTGTGTGCAATAGAATTAAATGGCTAAATATGGTTGATTCATGTTGTACATAAGAGCTTGTTTGATTCTTAGATATCACTTTTCCTCAAAGAATTGAAAAAAATGTGTTATCTTTTATTTTTGATGGAGAAACCTCACTGCCTTTTTATTAGTATTTAGAACCCAAGTATGGAGAAACCTCACTGCTCTTATTTATAGATGTTATATCTTCTTTATACAAGTTAGATATTTAGATAATTTATACCTTTATATCAGTTAGATGGGGATATTATTTATAATAATTACTATTTGCAAAACATGTTCAGAAAAGGTTTAGACAGACATACAGAGATTTTAGGACAGGAAGACCTGTAACTATCCCGTTAGAATCCATATTTTACATCAAATGATAGTTCAAACAAGGTTTAGGGAATCCAGACCCATAGAATTATTGTTTGTTTAATTATGTACAATGGATTGATTCAACCTATACAGATCTAATATCTTTGTTCTTTCCTTTAATAGATATTGGTTTTTTTACATTTTCATACTATGAGTCGGATATTTTTTCATACACGCACTTGGAGGAAGGTCGAAAAACCATTTTGTAGATGTTCCCCTATGCCCATTCTAGGAATGTAATACCAAGTTATGGTGAGTTAGATATTACAGATCGAATCAAAGATATGTACCCAGAAAATGTGCCTTCACAAGGAGGAATTTAGAACCACCAATCACTAATCTGTGCAGAAGGAGAAATGGAAGGTGTTCAGGCTCCATGAAGCTTGTCCACTAGAAATGATAAAATCTAATATATATGTGTTCTTCTTATGAGCACCAACTCACAGCTTTGTTCTTTCTTAAGCTTGTAGGTTGTATTTGTGTTATGTTTCTTCCTCAGACCTTTGTTGGATTGTCTTTGTTTTTCAACAGAGTGTTTAATTGTGTACAATGGATTGAAATGGCTAATTATGGTTGATTCATGTGTACATAAGATCTTGTTTGATTCTTAGATATCACTTTTCCTCAAAGAATTGAAAACAATGTTCTTTCCTTCAACCTCTATGGATCTAGTATATATGTTCTTTCCTTCAACCTCTACAGATCTAATATATTTGTTCTTCCCTTCAAATTCTGTATATATAATAACTCTGTGTTCTTCTTATGAGAACCAACTCACAACTATGTTCTTTCTTAAGCTTGTAGGTTGTATTTGTGTTAAGTTTCATCTTCAGACCTTTGTTAGATTGTCTTTGTCTTTCAGCAGAGCATTTAATTGTGAATTTTCAGCAAAGTGTTTAATTGTGTACAATGGATTGAAATGGCTAAATATGGTTGATTCATGTGTACATAATAGCTTGTTTGATTCTTAGATATCACTTTTCCTCAAAGAATTGAAAACAATGTGTTATCTTTTCTTTTTGATGGAGAAACCTCATTGCCTTTTTATTAGTATTTAGAGCCCAACCTTTGGGCTCTTATTTATATATATGTTATATCTTCTTTATACAAGTTAGATATTTAGAGAAGTTATACCTCTATTTCAGTTTGATGGGGATATTATTTATAACAATTACTATTTGCAGAACATGTTCAGAAACGTTTATAAGACATACAAAGAGTTTATTACAGAAAGACCCATAAACGTCTTGTTAGAATCCATACTTTACATCAAATGACAGTTTGAACAAGGTTTAGGGAATCCAGACCCGTAGTTCATAAAAAGTTTAGAAGACATACATAGAGTTATTTACATAAATACCCATAACCATCCTGTTAGAATCTATACTTTACATCAAATGAAAGTTTGAACAAGGTTTAGGGAATCCAAGCCCGTAGAATTACTGTTTGTTTAATTGTGTACAATGGATGCAAATGGCTAAATATGGTTGATTCATGTGTACATAAGAACTTGTTTGATTATTAGATATCACTTTTCCTCAAACGATTGAAAACAATGTGTTATAGGATGGATTTTTATAGCTTCCTTATTGTGTATTTCCTATAGTAGATGCACACAAATTTTCTTCTACCTTTTTATGGAAGCGAAAAAGATTTATTCCTTATAAGTTGATATAATTACATTGGATAGCTTTGATAGTGGTTGGAAAAATGAATTCTATAAAAACATATGAAGTGAAATTGAATGGTAATCTATGAAAAAGGTGAAATGCATGTTGACTATAGTTTATCATTATATGCATTTGGAGGCATGATGTCAATAGGAATGATTGATAGAAATGGTTTATTCGAGTAATGAAGACCCTTGTCTTCTTACCATAATGCTACATTATATTTTCCACTGTATTCATATTTATATCGATGCTAACTATTTTTTATTAATGTACCTAAATCTACACCTTCCATGATGCTTCCTCTCCTAGTGTTGTCATTTACTTTTCTAATCTTGTAAAATGTTAAAAGTGGAGTGTTTTATGATGTAATGGATATTACTAATCTAGATTATGTATGTAGTGATATGATGATAGTGTGTAGGTTGATGTTCAAGTTGTAAAATTCTTGTACATATCAAGGATGAATGATAGTACAAGCCAAAAATGACATTAAATTATAAAATTTAAATGATTATTAAATTTTACACCTTCCATGATGCTTCCTCTCCTAGTGTTTACATTTACTTTTCTAATATTGTAAAATATTAAACTTTACTTTACTTTTGTCCGACAAACTCATCAAGGTGTGACTTTTGACATAACTTCATCAACCACTACCACTAGTTAAACTCATCAAGGTATGAATTTTGACATAACTTAATCAACCACTACCACTAGTTGTTTTAGTAAGTGCATAAACAAAATGACATTATTATAAATTATTAAACAATATGTTAGGTGCTAAATCATACTTACTAAGGACATAACTAATGCAAGTTGAAAATTATTTTTTAATGTTATTAGCCTATTTATATATGTCAAAGTAAAGGTTTCTACATGTGATTTCTCCCATAAACTTCAAGGAAAACTAAACTCTAAGGCAAACCATGTACATGTCATTTCTCCCACAAACTCATCAAGGTGTGACTTTTGACATAACTTCATCAACCACTACCACTAATTGTTTTAGTAAGTGCATAAAATAATTTTGCAAACCATGGACATGTCATTTCTCCCACAAACTCATTAAGGTGTGACTTTTGACATAACTTCATCAACCACTACCACTAGTTGTTTTAGTAAGTGCATAAAATATTTTTGCAAACCATGTACATGTCATTTCTCCCACAAACTCATCAATGTGTGACTTTTGACATAACTTACTCAAACACTACCACTAGTTGTTTAAGTGCAAACCACTACCACTTTAAGGTAAATCATGTACATGTGTCATTTCTCCCATACATGTGTCATTTGTCATTTCTCCCATACATGTGTCATTTCTCCCATAAAATTTAAGGCAATTTAAGGCACGTGTCATTTCTATGTCATTTATTTTTCATTTCTACGTCATTTCTCCCATAAACTATAAGGCAGTGTCATTTCTCCCATATACTATAAGGCAAACTTTAAGGCAAGCCATGTACATGTCATTTCTCTCTTAACCTCTAGGCAAGGCAAAATTTAAGGCATGTCATTTCTAGATGTGATTTCTCCCATAAACTTTAAGGCAAACAATGCACATGCCATTTCTCCCACAAACTAAAAGCTTTCTCCCATTAATTAAAGGTAAACTTAAAGGCCTAAAAACTGAACCTAAAGTGGCTGAACTTCCATAGGATTTTGAACTTCCATAGGATTTTAGTTTTCCTGTTGAGTGTTAATTTTTACAAACTCTAAAGGCAGAGTCTGTAAAGGTCCAGGTAGCCTCTGGATCTCATCTTTTCTCAAAGGTGACATATCCAGTAAATGCCCCTACAGTCAATCTTTGGAACAACTCTAAATATAAGTTCTTCATTGTAATATCCATTTCTGTACATACCATTTCTCCCATAAACTTTAAGGTATTTGTTAGTGTTTTTGGAACTATGTACATGTCATTTTTCCCATAAAATTTAAGTCAAATTTAAGACAAACTATGTACATACATGTGATTTCTCTCATTTCTCCCAAAAATTTTAGTAAGTGCATAAAATAATTTTTCAAACCATGTACATGTCATTTCTCCCACACACTTTAAGGCAAAATTTAAGGAAAACCATGTACGTGTGCCATTTCTCCCATAAAATTTTAGGCAAACTTTAAGGCATGTCATAATTTAGAACAGATCTAAATAGAAGTTCTTCATTGTAATATCCATTTTTATACATGCCATTTCTCCCATAAACTTTAAGGTGGAATTTTCTAGTGTTTTTGGAACCATGTGCATGTAATTTCTATGTCATTTCTCTCATAAACTTTAAGGCAAACCATGTACATACATGTCATTTCTCCCATTTCTCCCATAAATTTTAGTAAGTGCATAAAATAATTTTGCAAACCGTGTACATGACATTTCTCCCACACACTTTAAGGCAAACTTTAAGGCAAAACATGTCATTTCTCTATCATTTCTATATGTCATTTCTCCCATAAACTATAAGGCAATGCCATTTCTCCCATAAAATATAAGGAAAACTTTAAGGCAAACCATGTACGTCATTTCTCTCTTAAATTTTAGGCAAGACAAAATTTAAGGCATGTCTTTTTTAGATATTCTTTCTCCCACAAAATTTAAGGAAAACTTTAAGGCAAACGATGCACATGTCATTTCTCCCACAAACTCTTTCTCTATCATTTTTATGTGACATTTCTTCCATAAACTATAAGGTAATGTCATTTCTCCCTTAAACTATAAGGTAAACTTTAAGGAAAACCATGTACATGTCATTTCTCTCTTAAACTTTAGGCAAGGAAAACTTTAAGGCATGTCATTTCTAGATGTAATTTCTCCCACACACTTTAAGGAAAACTTTAAGGCATGTAATTTCTAGATGTGATTTCTCCCATAAACTTGAAGGCAAACTTTAAGGAAAACCATGCATGTATGTCATTTATCCCATTAATTCAAGGCAAAATTTAAGGCCTGAAAATTGAACCTAAAGTGGTTGAACTTCCATAGGATCCCCCAAACTCAAGGCTTTCTCCCTTAATTCAAGGAAACATTTAAGGCCTAAAAACGGAACCTAAAGTGGTTGAACTTCCATAGGATTTTAGTCTGTTTGTTGAGTGTTAACTTCTACAAGTTCTAAAGGCAGAGTCTGTAAAGGGCCATGTAGTCTTTGGATCTCATCCTTTCTTGAAGGTGACATATTCAATAAATTCCCCTACAGTGAATCTCTGGAATAGATCTAAATAGATAATCTTCATTTTAATATCCATTTCTGTACATGCCATTTCTCCCATAAACTTTAAGGCATTTTATATTGTTTTTGGAACCATGTACCTGTCATTTATATGTCATTTCTCCCATAAAATTTAAGGAAAAATTTAAGGATAACCATGTATATACATGTCATTTCTCCCATTTCTCCCATAAACTCAAGGAAAACTTTAAGGATAACCATGTAAATGTCATTTTTCCCATAAATTTTAAAGAAAACTTTAAGGATAACCATGTACATGTCATTTCCATGTCATTTTTCCCATAAATTTTAAAGGAAGCTTTAAGGATAACCATGTACATGCCATTTCTATGTCATTTCTCCCATAAATTTTAAAGAAAACTTTAAGTATAACCATGTACATGTAATTTCTATGTCATTTCTCCCACAAATTTTAAAGCAAATTTTAAGGATAACCTTGTACATACATATCATTTCTCCCATTTCTCTGATAAAGTCAGGGAAAAATTTAAGGATAACCATGTACATGTCATTTCTCTGATAAACTTTAAGGCATAATTTGCTAGTGTTTTTGGAACCATGTACATGTCATTTCTCCCTTAAACTCTAGGAAAAATTTAAGGCATAATTTTCTAGTGTTTTTGGAACCATGTACATGTCATTTCTCCCTTAAACTCTAGGCAAGGAAATCTTTAAGGCATGTCATTTATAGATGTGATTTCTCCCATAAACTTTAAGGAAAACCATGCACATGTCATTTCTCCCATGCATTTGCAATAAATGTTAATTTAACATATTTTATTGAATTTTTTTTCAGGGATAAAAAAAACCCCACTAAATATGGTTGAAGAATGGACATTATGCATAGATTTTTCTTGCTATACCAATCTAGGGAAAGGATTGATTACATATGTGCTTTGAAATATTGCAAATAGCAAGGTCCTCCAAAGGAAAGTGAATCTATCGAGAAGAAAAAAAACAATGAGGCATATTATATTGTGTTGATAGAAGTCTTGGGAACAATTAGGGAGTATGGATCAAATGGAATTGTAGTTTTCACCAATTCTGAACTTGTGTGAAACTAGATGAAATGTGTGTACCAATTTAAGAAGGAGAGGCTAAAACAACTGCATGGAAAAGCAAACAATATTGTTCGCCAATTTCAGTTTTTTAGTATAAGACATTGTACAAATGTTAATAAGATGTCTGCTGATCTATTGTGTGGGGCAATGCCAACTAAAGGTTCATCCATCAAAGATGAATTAATAGATGAATTAGCATTATACCGGGCAATTCCAATTCAAGATTCATCTCTCAAAGATGATTTAGTGTTGAGATGCTCTTCTTTAAAAATTCAAGACTCATCTCTCAAAGATGCATTAGTGTTGAGATGCTCTCTTTCAAAATTTAGATATTCATCTCTCAAAGATGAATTAGTGTTGAGATGCTCTACTTCAAAATTTATTGATGGAAATTGTAACATATCTTTGATATGTGTGTGTTTTTTACTTATAAATGCGTCTTTTTTAATAACCATGTGTTTTTTTCAATTATATACCAAGTGTGCTCCCATCATGTAAAGTGAAACTTTGTGAAATTCACATTTTCAACTTCGTGAACTTCACATTTTTATAAAATTAAAATGTGAGGACTTCAACAATTTTTTATTTAAATGGAGTTTCACGCGTCTTTTTTAATGACCATGTGTTTTTTTCAATTATATACCAAGTGTGCTCCCACCATGTAAAGTGAAATTTGGTGAACTTAACATTTTTATAAAAAAAATTCTTAAATTGAGTTTCGCACATCAATTAGCGCTTTTAAAGTTGTGTTTTACATAATTTGTGTACACTAAATTACATTAATTTTTTGAAATTTCTTTTGAATGTATTTTAAATAGTAATTTCAAAATAATTGTAAATGTACACTATAGATATATCCATATATATCATGGATGATGAAAGGCAAAGATAAATAGAATCTGATATTTCTACGAGAGATGGGGATCGTGGATCAAGGGATTTTCATGGTATTTAAATATAATCTTATCTCCATACATACATGTGTCTACATATGGAATTGATCTTTTATCAATTTCGTGATTTAAATTAGTTTTTAATAAGTTTTATTTTTTATTTTTTAGGAGGTAGGAGGAAAAAGGTGTCTAATCCATCAATGGAGCATAGCCATGGTTCACGTGGCCATGGTTCATGTAATTTAATCAATGAATATGTGCATGTATTTATATGTATGAATGTATTTTTCATTTAATTATAAATTCATATTTTTTTATGAAGCTTCCCTCCTGTCTCGTGAGGTTGGTGCTGGCACACATTCCCTTAGAGGGCCATCAATAGGTGGTGGCTAATTTCATGAAGGTGGTGATATGCATTACCCCAGAGGCTAATCAATGGATGGTCGTGTTGGTTCTCAACTAATTGATGGTCGTTTTGGTTCTCAACAATATTAGGGTGGGCAATATGCTAGCCAACCATATCAAGGTGGCCATTAATCTGAATATTATTTTCATTCAATTTGTACAAATTTGTTTACATTAATTTTTAATATACAAAATTTTATATATTGATGCAAAGGGTGAAAATGTTGCTCCAAGTGTTTCTTGAAAAATATGTAGGACAGAACGCATCATTCAAGAAGAAGGTTGTACACCAACCACGACTTGCCTGTCTAACATTTCCGATATACCCTGGGAATAAAAAATGTAGCAATGCACCTTACAAAGGTGTCAAAATATTCATTCAAAATTGAAGAGAGATATTGTGTCTTTGACTCTCCTGGCTGAGAGTTGAAAAAGCTTGGAAATAGTAACTCACTCTTTAAGCGAACTAGTAGATGTGTACATAATGTTTGGGACAACCACTGATACTTTTGTAGAAGTGATGAGAAAAAGAAAGGAAACAGTGATCGGTCCCGATACATGGGAGGTTGTTAAAAAAAGAGTTACAACAAAAATGGCCAAGTCTATGTTTAATTTCAAAGAAGGGCTGAAAGAAAAATGCTAAAGGTGCAATATTTGAAGCACTCTGATATAGATGGCTATTTGTATGATAGGAACCTTGATGCAATGGAAGACTCCCATGGAACAACGAGGTTCCACTTTATTTTTCAAAATTATTTAATGCAGAATTATTTTTGGGAATGAAACCCAATTATAATGAACTTCCTTCTGAATTTTTTGGTCCTGGAAAAACTTGATTGTGTGATCGTAGGGGCACTAGGCGTGATGCTGAGTTGCCTCGCCCTGAGCCACTATTGGTTAGTTAACCTCTTCGTGTCGAGAATTTGCGGTCAGAGATGGATTCCACTTCTCAAATTAGTCGAGAAGAAAGAGATGCCATCATTGACAATGTTCAAAGTGGATTGGGAGGAGTTGATGTTTGTCTGAATCGACAAAGAGCACGTGAGAATCAATGCACTAATTTTGTGTATTATACAGATGAAGAAATATACAACATGATTGTTGAAGATCTCATAAGATATGGAAAGAATTGTCACAATGGTTGACAGGAACTAATTATTCATGAGCAAGAGGGCATGGGAACGATATGTGTTAATGGTTAGGGTGATTATTTAAACACATGTAAAATTTGTAATAAATACATATATACATACATTTATTTGTATAAATTAATCTAACAAAAATATATCATTATATGTTAACACCATTTGGAGTTGTCACGCTTAATGAACGAAGATGATGTTAATATCATGGTCGGAGCTTCCAGTTCACACAATCAAGATGGATCTGATCATCAATCACACAATCAAGATGGTTCTCACCATCAAGATATGTTGGAAAATGTTAGTTTTTTTTAAGTGAACATGATGATGTACAATTCTTTTTTATCTATTATTATATATATCGAAACATGATGACATATTTTTAAAATAAATGATTGTGCACACATGTGCATGTATATATAATTAAATGTTAACAGATTATGATTCCGTCCAATGTTTTTGGGATGGTGGTACCTTATTCTTCCTTGAGAGATTTTCCAAATCCACCATCACAAGTATGAACAAGTTTTCTTTTTTACATATGTTTTTAAGTTATATATTCTAGCTCAAAATTTCCATTAAAAAATGAGATCTCTAGATCTTGAGTTATTTTAAATTTTTTGAATTTTATATTTTGGAGATTTTCTTTTGGGGCCACCCTTAGGAGATGTGCCAGATCCACCATCACAAGTATTCATTTTTTCACTTAAATATATGTTTAAGTTATACTTTATAAATTGAAGTTAAAAAGTTTTATTATAAATTGAGATCTAGATTTTGAGTTATTTTATACTTTTAATTTTTTTTTAATTTTAGGTTCCTGGAGATGATTTATTTTCTCCATGGACTCTAGCGATGGAATGCATGACAGAGATAGGAACATCCACACCATTTGAACCATTTGAACAAGCTTTCTAACTTTTTTTTTAATATTTTTGAAAATTAGTTTATATATATGCATGTTCATATATATATATATATATATATATATATATATATATATATATATATATATATATATATATATATATATATATATATATACATACTTGTACATGTATATTGTACAGTTTACTGTCGAAGACGTTCCTTTGGAGGAAGTTTTAATGGATGAGCAAAAAAATACAATGGAGAGGGAACCTCATGAGGTATTGCATGAGTTTTTTTTTTTTTTTCATTTTGTTTTTTTACATGAAGTTCTATATTTTCATTCAATTTTAAAACAATAAATTTTAATATTTGTACACATTGTGTATAGGTTCCCCATGCTTCACAGGATAGCTCGAGGATCATGATTTTGTTGGGATAGACACTACATCCATATATATTTCATGGACAATGCACATGTGTGAAACATTATATTTGATAGATCTAGTCTTAAATTTACTTCTTTATATATAGTCTTATATAGATGCAGTCATATATTTAATTTTCTATATAATTTGATACTTGTAACACTATACATTGAACTATATAGATATAATTTTATTGTTCATGTGAGATACAATTTTTTGACATATTTTACTGTTTGGATATATATAGTTTTAAACTACATTTACTCTTGTCAAGAATGATTTTAAATTTTGGATAGTTACATTTGGTATGTGATCACATGTTGTGATATATATAATGTTTTGTTTTTAAAACTCAAGTTCTCATTTTTTTTTTGAAACCATGTACATACATGTGTATATTTTGGATCTAGTTGAACTACATTTGGCATGTAATCACTTCTTGTGATATAATGTTTTGTTTTACGATATAATGTTTTGTTTTTAAAATTCAAGTTGTCATTTTATTTGTTATTTATATAAAATGAATATTTAGATGGAAATTTCAAATTACATTTTCACAATGTGTATATTTTGGATGGTTGAACTACATTTGGTATGTCATTGTGCTATAATGCTTTGTTTTTAAAATTCATGTTGTCATTTTATAAACTTGTTAAAAATATAAAATGAATCTCTCTAGATGGAAATATCGAATTACAAACCATATTTTGGATAGTTGAACTACATTTGGCATGTGATCACATGTTGTGATATAATGTTTTGTTTTTAAAGCTCAAGTTTTGGATGGTTGAATTGCATTTGGCATGAACTACATTTTGCATGTGAAGTAATGTAGTGATATAATGCTTTAGTTTTAAAACTCAAGTTTTGGATGGTAGAACTACATTTGGTATGTGATTTTGATATAATGTTTTGTTTTTTATTGGATATTTGAACTACATTTGACATGTGAAGTAATGTTGTGATATAATGTTTTGTTTTTAAAACTCAAGTTTTGGATGGTTGAACTATGTTTGGCATGTGATTGTGATATAATGTTTTGTTTTTATTGAATAGTTGAACTACATTTGACATGTGAAGTAATATTGTGATATAATGTTTTTCTTTTAAAACTCAAGTTTTGGATGGTTGAACTACATTTGGCATGTGAAGTAATGTTGTGATATAATTTGTTTTGTTTTTAAAACTCAAGTTTTGGATGGTTGAACTACATTTGGCATGCGATTGTGATATAATGCTTTGTTTTTATTGGATAGTTGAACTATGGCATGTGAAGTAATGTTGTGATGTAATTTTCTTTGCTTCTAAAACTCAAGTTTTGGATGGTTGAACTACATTTTACATGTGAAGTAATGTTGTGATATAATTTTTTGTTTTTAAATCTCAAGTTTTGGATAGTTGAACTACATTTAGCATGTAATTGTGATATAAGTTTTGTTTTTTTGGATAGTTGAACTACATTTGGCACGTCTTCAGTAATGTTGTGATATAATGTTTTATTTTTAAAATTCAAGTTGTCATTTTAAAAACAAAAAAAAGTTCACATGAATATATGTACATAGAAATGATTTAAGTACATGTTTGAATAAATGTTAAAACGATTGACGTACAATACATATTGAGGTAAAAATATATCTAAAAACAATCATAACATTCTAGGTCTTCTTAGATGTCTCAAACAATCATAAAATTTTAAAATTGCATTCTAGAACATATATATCCAATGCGTGCAACATTTTTCAGCAATGCACATAGAAAAGCTACTTTCAGTTGATAGTAAACTGGAAATTACAAAACACATACCACACATTTCTCATTCAAGAATGAATATTATAATTTACTTCTAATAGACACGCATGTCTAAAATAATATTGTGCAACTTCAAATTTGCATTATATCAACTATGCTAGATACACAGATATGTACATTTTGCAATAATGAAATTATGATATATTGTACCAGAGAATGCATGAAATCATTTAGACCGGATAATCTAGACGTGTATGTGTACATGTGTATAAATTACTTGTGTGCATGTCCCAAAACAATGTACATGTGCAAACACTTGCACATATAACATAACACGGAAGTTCAATTTTTAGTTGAGTTCTGGAAGATCTAAAACATGAATCCAAAGAGAAGAAATTGTTGGGCAGTTCAATAAAAAAAAATCCAATGGAATGCCATCTTTAGTGATCCGTTCACGATCAGTTTTTGACATTTTCCATTTCGTAATTTTCTTTTTCTTATTTGATTGAACTTCTATCAACTTTATGTGTGTTGCACACCCCAAGTGACTATATTGACAACTTATGACATCAGGTTCATAGTATTCAAAGTAAAAAAAATCCCCACTTTGATTAGTTTGTCTGAAAAAATAATATTTCAGTATAATAGACTTTCTGTCATATGTAAACTCATGATCATTATGGCTTTTTAATAATTTCAGATTTTTTTCAGTGCAATGCATCAAATAATACTTCACATTTTCATCATTAATAATAGGTGTAATTACAGCAAAAACATCTCCTGCACAATAAATCAAACTTATGTATTTAAATTTAGATCATAATTAACATGAAAAATTAACTTTAAAACTAACATACATGTACTTGAATTTATTATCTATTTCTAGATCGTGCTATCATTTGAAAGCAATTGAAATGTTACCTTCTCTAGCAAGATCAGAAACTCGATCATCATCAGATGATATTGTAGTCTCCTCTAATTTCATTTATTTAAACATTGCAACGGACATTTTCCCCTTTGTATTTACCTCTGTATGTTGCCTATCTTTTACATACATTTTTTTTTTCACAAACATCATTGGATTATGTGTTTTCTTTGCAAACATGAAAAAAACAAGAATATTTTCTTTTATCCAATGCAAACACATTTGTGGACAACTTTTTTTTTAATTGAATGCTATTTTCGAGTCCCTTTTATTGTTTCAACGTCATTTCCAATAAATCTATCTACATCTTCAACGCCAACAGGCCAAAAAAACCCATATGGAAAATTCAAAGAAGAATACAAATATAATATCAAAATACCATGAAATATAATCACTTTGAAAAATGTATACTGTTTAAAATTAGAAATCCAATAAAAATTAAATTGAATGTACCTTCGCCCTTCCCTTGATCGGTTAGTCTCATGGATTAGTGTAGTGATGCACCATTAAACAAATTCTTTAGCCGAGACAAGTCGGTTTGTAGAGGGGTCCATTTGATATATTTGAAGTGCTCATTTTATGCATGCCCTTGCACCGTCATGTTCTCCTTTTCCATGACTAGTCTCAAATAAATTCCAACAATGTTTAATGTAGGTTTTCATATGAAGATGACACAACCGAAAGAATGATCGTGAAGATTTGAATTGACCTATGCATCCATCTGTCTAAATCAAATGTTCATTGAATTTTATTCCACGACTTTTCAAGGAGTCATAAATCTTTCCAAAACAGTGTTGTACAAAATATGTCTCATGTGTACGATCGTCACAAATATAAAAGTGATATTCTTTAATAACATGCTGATTTTCACTGGTGCTTTCTATATGATCAACATTTTATTCAACATGTCTATATAGAATATGGATGAGCATGGAGACTTGGTCAAAATGATAGTATTCACTCTGAATTTCTTTTTGTGGAACAAATGTGTAGTTTTCTGCAAAATAAATTACTGATAAAATGGTCCCTATTGGAAAAACTTCACGAGATTTTTTTAATTTCAAGTCCTACCATCGATCTCTCTCGGAATGCTTAGTGTATTTATAAATTTCTGCCTCAAAATTTCTCAAAAAATCTATCACAAAAATTTATTCTTCTTGTAAGTCAATTCTCTTAGCACTTGAATCTTGAGTCGATGTATGGATATAATCATATCTCTTCCATTTCACTTTCATGTTGGACAATGATTGATCATTTATATCATTACGATATTTGTTTTGAAATTTAGACAAATTTCCACAATCATCACATTTTTTACCACGAACACATTTCTTTTGGTAAAATAATTCATGGATTTCTCTTCCACATAGAATTTGAGATATGAAGTTATGGGTAGAGGAAGGAGGAGGTGAATCTTTCCAAAATTTTCTACCAAAATTAAGGAATGTGTCATAATATAACTGAAACTCCACATGATAACGACAACAACAAGTGTCGTGTACGGTGATAGGTTTTACATACCATGGTTTTTGTTGTACAAAAGCACTAATTGTAAAATCAATTCCACGATTCTCTTCTTTGAACTTGTTGAACAACTCTATCTAAGTGGTGTCCAAGAAATGTTTTGGATGTTCTTTGTACTGATTTTGTGCTATTCTACTTCACATCACATCCCTTTCATTGGCGAAACACAAGATTTTTTCATCCAATATTAATATATTATTTCTAAAGGTCATTATGATTCAATGAAATCAATATTTTGTATCTTCCAAAATACATTGTAAAAAAAATTGAAAAAATTATGGTGCATTACATTGGTCCGTGAGTCGCCATGGAAAATTTTAGGGGCTAATATTCGCAGGTGGGCTAATTTTCCATGGTTTTTTTAAAAACTAGATTCGCCAATTTCCATTTTTTTATAAAAATGATTCGCCCAAATTTTTCAATATAAATTTATTTTACATTAAAAATCGCCAACACTATATATAAAATATATAATATCATTATAAATTTGAATGATTTTAAAAATACATCAATAAACATTTTATTTTTTTCATATTAGGGACTAGTGAGATTCGCCAATTTTTTAAACTTCAAGATAATTTTCCATCCTTAAAATTATCCCTAGGTCCGTCATCTGTAATGGGTAGTTTTTAGATTTTTAGTTTATAACTTATATGTTGAGAATTTTTGTGCAAGCCAAAACATTTTCAAATATGCAATTTTTTCATATTGAATCAGTTCAAAAAATTCTAGTAATTATTATATGCATCAGTTTGTTTCGTAAATATAATGAAAACGAAGTAGACTCTGTCTAGATTGTTGTAACACATTTTGTTTCTCAAAAACAAAAAGTTTCCAAAGAATACACCAATGCGTTTGAACATGAATTTTTATGAATCCTTTGATTGTTAAAGAAAACAAAGTCAAAGAAATGCTAAGTTGAAATGTCAAATGTGTATAAAAAAATCCAAAAAATAAGTAATAGAAAGCTAATAAAATCTCTGACAACTTTTATTTTTATTGCAAAATGAAATTATAAATAGAAAAATTGTTTTGGCTTGCAGAATGTTGAAGAACAGAAAAAATGATATTTTTTTCTCAAAAAAGGGAAAAAATTATAACCGAACTTCACATTTTCACCCAGTCAATATACTCTCTAATTGAAGACACCTTAGATCAAAGGAAATGTTGGATTTTTCTATATACTTCTGGTTAAATCGGGTCAAAATTTAAAGAAAAAATCACATTACAGTTTTCAAGTTGTGGAATTTGGGATGCATTAAGAATTTATGATGATGCTAAATCTATTTCTAATATTAAAATGATGAATAAAACAATATAAATTTAAGATTTTGAAATTAAAAAAAGTGTAATATGTTACTTTATATTAATTTATATGGTTATAGAGTTAAAAATCACTAAGACCATCTTAATTGATAGCTACTTTATATTAATTTAAATGGTTATAGAGTTAAAAATAGGCAAGACCCTCTATGGTACATAGTAAATTACAATCCCCAATTTAAAGTAGTCTTGGATTTTTAACTTTTCTTATAGTTAAATTGTTATACATTAATTGTACAAAATATGTTATAGGGTAATCATAAACCCTAATTTAAGGTATCTACATATAAAGTATGTTACAGGGTAATCATTAACCCCAATTTAAGGTAGGCAAGTGACATTTATAATTTTATTATGGTTAAATTATTATAAATTAATTATACACCATATATTACATGGCCCCGTATAAGACTTAGAATTTTTTAATTTTCTAATTAATGTTGAATACTGAGAGGAATTTAAATTCATAAACCCTCGTATAAGAGTTAAAATTGTTTACTTTTCTAATTAATGTTTTTTTTTTTTTTTTTGGTAAGTCAGCACCCACGGAGGATTGGAACCAGTGACCTGTCCCATGGAGTGCCTTAACAAAGCACCCTTCACCATCCAACCAAAGCCTGGTGGGCTAATTTTCTAATTAATGTTGAATATTGAGAGGAATTTAAATTTTTATAGAATTAAAGACCTCTAAAATCATCTAAAAGTGGAAGCTTATTCACATTACCTCTAAAAATGGAAGGTTATTCACATTACCCTATGTTATGAAAATTTTAGATTGAATAATATGAGAGTTAGACTAGCTAAAGTACTATAAAGGTGAGATTAATGTCCTTAAAGTATCATGATGCTTTTTTAACCTCTTCAAACCACAAATCATATCATCAGATCTAGTAGAGAGATGTAGATTTGTATGTTCATATAAGTAATGTTATGCATTTTCTTTTTAGTTTTTACCTAAAAATATGTTTTTATGGTAATTTTCTTTAACATGATAAATTATTTTATATAAATATTATATTTTTTTGTGAGATAGAATTATTGTTAATGTTCGGTCACAATAGTAGTTTTCAAATTAAATTATTATTATTATTATAAAATAAAAAATAGTATTAAAAATTATAAATGTCTCACAGGAAAATTGAACGATTATCAGGTTGACAATGATTACAGAGATCGTTTAAATCCGAGTAATTATCAGTTGCCTCAGATCCAGGAAGGCGTCACGGATCGACAAGATTGCTTATTATATCAAGTAACAAATGCAAATCCAATTTGCACGATACCAGGAGGGGGAAGACAAAGTCGATCGGTAGACGTAGAGTGTAACGACGGAACCGAGTATGCTACGCTTCTGGTGAATGAGAATATGTACAATTTCAATACTACCGCTGCTTCTGATCTTGATCAAATACTTTAAAGTCACCTGCCATGCCTTGGGCAGGAAGAACAAAGAACAAAGTACAACAACAACAACAGCAGCGCAGAGGAGATTGAGTGCACAACACCGTATAATAAAGAGGAATGGAGAAGAATTAAATTTTGATGGGCCGCAGCCAAGTCTAGCAGAGGAATTAATTTTGTTATGGGCGAGAAGTTACTTCAGCAGAGAAATGAAGATTTTTTTCTATGGAGGAGCAGTTTTATTTAAAACAGTCAAGTCGGGCTTTAAAGCCCTCAACAACCAAAATGAATGAATTTCTTATAAAAAGGCGGAAGTCTTTTATGAGGAGGAAGGACAAGTGGTCCCTACCACTTGAGCGCTTTAGCACAGATCGCAGAGCATAATTTTCAGTTTTCAGATGTGAAGTGTCTTGTTGATGTGGATGTTTGCGATGTGTGATCATCGCACCATCGCAACATCGCAATATCTCATTTTACCGCAATCACCCTCCGCCCATTGCTAGATTTTTGTTGAAATTGCGATGTGCAATCATTGCACCATCGCAAGATCGCACAATCGCATATCGCAAAGTTGTTCTGCCACATATACATGTGTCATCGAAAATGTTGAAAGTTGTGATGTGCGCTCGTCGCACCATCGCAATATCGCAATATCGCATTTCCATTGTTTGTTTCCGCCATGTGTTATTGCTGATATTTGCGATGCGATCCCATCGCACATCGCAAATATCGCAAATCGCACTTTTTCCATTCCGCCATATCGCATATCGCAATTTCCGCAATTGCAATGGCCGACTACTATGTGTTCCCCACTCGTACGTCGCACCATGTTAAGTTTTATGTTTGGAAAGTGATTTTCCTTTGTATTTTGGTTTATTTATTTGTTTATGTCTTATATGTAATTTGTGCCGCCGCGCCATATATAAAGGGAAAAGGCCCGCGTGCATTGGTAATGAATGAAAGCATTGTATTGCATTGTAAACGCTGTGTAAGCCCGCAGGCAAGAAAAGCACAGTAAGAAGAACATAGCACTGTTTTGTGCATTTTGAGAGAGACAGAGAGTTGTTTTAGAGCACTACGTCTGTAGCAGTCGAGTTTATTTTGTGAATCCCTCACTGTTGAGGAAGAAAATTTGTAACAATTTTTTGTTTTAAGTTCTATTAATCAAATAGAATAAAGCATTTTCATGCCATCTCTATCTGCGATTAAAAGTTCTGTTTTTAAAACTTCTCTGTCTTGTAGAGGAGAGTTTGTTCTCTCCACTGTTTTCTTGGAATTTCCAAAAATTTCAACATGGTATCAGAGCTAGTTTAGGCTCTTTGAAGGTTTCAAGGAAGCTGAAGAAGAAAAAGACTTGTTGGAGCGTTTTCTCCAGCAACGTGAAAAGCTCGACAGAAGTCACAGTCAGGTATTTATCAAAGATAAAAGTGCAGTTGTTTATTTTTTAAGGAGTTTGTTCTTTCAAGAAGGAAAGACAGTTTATTTAAGCTTAGAGTTCAGTTTTGAAGCAATGGCTGGACCAAGTACTGGTATGAGTCTTGGAAATGTTCAACTTCCACAGTTTAATGGAAAGAACTATGATTATTGGGCCATTACCATGAGAGCCCTGTTTGTATCACAAGACTTATGGGAATTAGTAGAAGATGGTTTCGTTGAACCAGCTGATGAGCAGGCTTTTAATGCCTTAACTCAAGCAGTGAAGGATGTGTTGAAGAATAATAGGAAGAAAGACTCTAAAGCTCTCTTCTTATTGTATCAAGCTGTAAATGAGAGTGTGTTTCCAAGGATAGCAGCAGCTAAGAAATCCAAGGAGGCATGGGAAACTCTGAAAGTAGCTTATCAAGGTATGGAGAAAGTTAAGACAACAAAACTTCAGTTGCTGAGAAGATATTTCGAAACTCTTTGCATGAAAGAGTCAGACAGTGTAGACACATTTTTTACACATGTGATTGGGATTTTAAATCAGATAAGATCCCATGGAGAAACTCTTGAAGAAAGAAGAATCATGGAGAAACTTTTGAGATGCCTACTCTCAAATTTTGATGTAATTGTTACCACCATAGAAGAGACCAAAGATCTCTCACAGTTCACAGTGGATGAACTTCATGCCTCGCTGATAACTCATGAAAAGAGATTGAGCAGAGATGAGAACTCATCTCTTGAGCACACCTTCAAGACCCAGATGCCTTCAGGAAGAGGAAGAGGTCAAGGCAAAGGAAGAGGAAGAGGCAGAAACCAAAACAGAGGTGGAAGGAACAACCCTTCACATTCACATGGAAGGAGCAACATTCAAAGTCAAAGCCACGACCAATGCAACAGCGAGCAAGGTGGACATCAACACCAACATGCTCATGGAAAAAGGTATGACAAATCCAATTTCCAATGTCATTATTGCAAGAAATATGGGCACTATGCCAATGAATGTAGAAATAAGAAAAATGACATGAAAAATAAGCAGAATGCTAATGTAGCAAAAGAGGAAAATAACCCAAGTAATGTGCTATTAGCTTGTAATGTAGCACAGGATAGGGAAGATAATGTTTGGTTCTTAGATTCTGGATGTAGTAATCATATGACTGGCAACAAAGTAGTGTTCGCCAATCTAGATGAAGAAGTAAAATCTGAAGTGACCACAGGAACTGATACTAAGATCTCTGTCAAGGGAAAAGGCAGAGTTAGTATTCGAGCAAGAAATGGGGAGAAAAAATTTGTCCCTGATGTGTATTATGTTCCAGGTCTGAAATGTAATCTTTTGAGCGTTGGGAAACTCATAAAAAAAGGTTACAATGTAATTTTTAAAGATGATGTGTGCACAATAAAAGATATACCTCCAAGTAAGAAAATTATTGTTGAAATCCAAATGACCAGCAATAGAATGTTTCCGCTCAAGCTCAACATTGACTTGAAAGGAAAAGGAAAAAATGTAGCAGCTGTAACACAAGAAGCCTTCCAGAAGGAAGAGAAAGATGAAAATTGGTTATGGCACTTGAGATTTGGACATCTCAATTTTGGAGGATTAAATTTGTTGCACAGAAAAGGAATGGTAAGAGGTTTACCATTGATAGAGAAGCCTGACAGCCTATGCGAAGGCTGCATCTTGGGAAAACAACACAGAGAAAATTTTCCTTCAGGGAAAAGCATAAGGGAAAAATCACCCTTAGAAATCATCCACTCAGATTTGTGTGGGCCGATGCAAACAACATATGTTTCGGGCAGCAACTATATGCTGACCTTCATAGATGATTTCACAAGAAAAGTGTGGGTTTATTTTCTGAAATATAAGTGTGAAGTTTTTCAGAAATTTTTCCACTTTAAAGCTCTTGTAGAGAAACAAAGTGGGCAGTATATTAAAGTCCTCAGAACCGATAGAGGAGGAGAATATATCTCAAATGAGTTTCTTCATTTTTGCAGAGAGCAGCATACACAAGCAGTTTACCACAAGGTACACACCACAACAGAATGGAGTTGCTGAAAGAAAGAATCGAACCATAATGGAAATGGTGAGAAGTATGCTAAAGGCAAAGAATTTGCCGAATGAGTATTGGGCAGAAGCAGCAAACTATGCTGCGTATATTTTAAATAGATGCCTTACAAAAGTAGTGATGAACAAAGTTCCAGAAGAAGCGTGGAGTGGCAGAAAATAGGGAGTCACCCACATGAGAGTTTTTGGATGTGTGGCATATGTACACATTCCAGACAAGTTGAGAAAGAAGTTGGATAGTAAAGGGGAGAAGTGCATTTTCCTTGGATATTGTGAAGATTCCAAATGATACAGATTGTATAACCCATCCACAAAGAATTTTTTGATAAGCAGAGATGTGCAATTCATTGAAGAGGAAGCATGGGATGGAAGCATTGAGAAAACAGTCAATGTTAAAAGCTGTTTATCTCAAGATGAAGATGAGGAAGATGTAGTTGAAATTAACAACTCATCCGTAGCACAACCTCCACCAGCACAAGGACAGCATGGGACACCTCAAGCAGCAGCGAGAACACCCTTGAGAAGAAATGGGAGTGCATCTCCAAACACACCACATGGAGCATAAATGAGTGCTTCATCAAGCACAACTACACCAAGTGAAAGAGGAACAAGGTTCAGAAGCCTTAGAGAAATTTATGAGCAAGGAGAAGCAAACGAAGGTATGAATTCCTTATTTTCTTTGTACTGTCAAGTTGATGATCGTATTCATTTTGAAGATGCTATTAAAGATAGAAAATGGATAGAAGCTATGGATGATGAAATTAAAGCCATAGAGAAGAAAAAAACATGGGAGTTGGTTGATCTCCCAGAAGGTAAAGAATTCATTGGAGTTAAATGGGTCTATAAGACCAAAAGCAATGTTGAAGGAAAGATAGAAAGACACAAGGCCAGAATTGTTGTCAAAGGATATAAGCAGAAGCAAGGTATTGATTATGAAGAAACTTTTGCACCAGTTGCAAGAATGGATACAGTAAGAGCAGTACTGTCCATAGCAGCACAAAACAAATGGAAAGTATACCAGATGGATGTAAAATCTGCATTTCTAAATGGAATTTTAATGGAAGAGGTATATGTGGAACAACCTCTTAGATATGAGAAGAAAGGCCAATAGCATAAGGTCTGTAGATTGAAGAAAGCTCTTTATGGGTTGAAGCAAGCTCCAAGATCATGGTACAGTAGGATAGATTCCTATCTACTGGAAAATGGATTTGAAAAGTGTGAGGGAGAACCCACCCTCTACATCAAAGAAAAGGATGGTAAGATGTTGATTGTTGTTTTATATGTTGATGATTTAATTTTTACAGGTAATGATGATTACCTTGTTGAAAATTTTAAAACAGTCATGAAAAATGAATTTGAAATGACTGACATGGGTTTGTTGAGATACTTCTTAGGAATAGAAGTAGAAAAAAATGAAAAAGGGATTTTTATCTCTCAAGAAAAGTATGTGAATCAGGTTTTAGAAAGATTTAATATGCAGGAATTCAAAGCTGCAATTACTCCCACAGTAATGGGATTGAAACTAAGAAAAGATGACAACAGCAAGGATTTTGATCCAAGTTTGTATAAAAGCATAGTTGGCAGCCTCATGTATTTGACTGCAACTAGGCCGGATATTATGCATGCTGTTAGTTTAATTTTCAGATCTATGGAGAAGCCAAAAGAAGCACATTGGCAAGCAGCAAAGAGAATTCTGAGGTATGTGAAAGGAACAAAAAGACTTGGTATTTTATATACTACTTCAAAAAATTCAGAGTTAGTTGGATACACTGACAGTGATTGGGCTGGAAGTGTAGATGATCGGAAGAGCACTTCCGGTTATGTTTTTCATATGGGTTCAGGAGCCATTTCACGGGCTTCCAAGAAACAACCTATTGTAGCATTGTCTATAGCAGAGGCAGAATATGTGGCAGCTACAGTAGCAGCATGTCAAGAAATTTGGATGAGAAGAATGTTGAGAAGTTTGTGCCAAGAACAGGTAAAGGGAACTGTGATTTATTGTGACAATAGCTTAGCTATTGCATTATCAAAGAATTATGTCTTTCATAAGAGAACGAAACACATAGACACAAATTTTCATTATATCAGAGAATTGGTAAACAATGGAGAAGTTGTTTTGCAGCATTGTAAAACAGAGGAGCAATATGCAGATATTTTGACAAAGCCATTGGGACAGAAAACATTTGAATTTTTAAGAAAATGTTTGGGTTTGATGGATAACCCAGCAGCTGACTTTAAGGGGGAGTGTTGAAATATTAAAGTCACCTGCTGTGCCTTGGGCAGGAAGAACAAAGAACAAAGTACAGCAGCAGCAGCAGCAGCGCAAAGGAGATTGAGTGCACAGCACCGTATAATAAAGAGGAATGGAGAAGAATTAAATTTTGATGGGCCGCAGCCAAGTATAGCAGAGGAATTAATTTTGTTATGGGCGAGAAGTTACTTCAACAGAGAAATGAAGATTTTTGTCTACGGAGGAACAGTTTTATTTAAAACAGTCAAGTCGGGCTTTAAAGCCCTCAACAGCCAAAATGAATGAATTGCTTATAAACAGGTGGAATTATTTTATGAGGAGGAAGGACAAGTGGTCCCTACCACTTGAGTGCTTTAGCGCAGATCACAGAGCGCAATTTTCAGTTTTCAGATGTGAAGTGTCTTGTTGATGTGGATGTTTACGATGTGCGATCATCGCACCATCGCAACATCGCAATATCGCATTTTACCGCAATCACCCTCTGCCCATTGCCAGAGTTTTGTTGAAATTGCGATGTGCGATCGTTGCGCCATCGCAAGATCGCACAATCGCATATCGCAAAGTTATTCCGCCACATATACATGTGTCATCGCAAATGTTGAAAGTTGCGATGTGCGCCCATCGCACCATCGTAATATCGCAATATTGCATTTCCATTGTTCGTTTCCGCCATGTGTTATCGCTGATATTTGCGATGCGATCCCATCGCACATCGCAAATATTGCAAATCGCACTTTTGCTGTTCCTCCATATCGCATATCGCAATTTCCGCAATTGCGATGGCCGACTACTACGTGGTCCCCACTCGTACGTCGCACCATGTTAAGTTTTATGTTTGGAAAGTGATTTTCCTTTGTATTTTGGTTTATTTATTTGTTTATGTCTTATATGTAATTTGTGCCGCCGTGCCATATATAAAGGGAAAAGGCCCGCGTGCATTGGTAATGAATGAAAGCATTGTATTGCATTGTAAACGTTGTGTGAGCCCGCAGGCAAGAAAAGCACAGTAAGAAGAACATAGCACTGTTTTGTGCATTTTGAGAGAGACAGAGAGTTGTTTTAGAGAACTGCGTCTGTAGTAGTCGAGTTTATTTTGTGAATCCCTCACTGTTGAGGAAGAAAATTTGTAACAATTTTTTGTTTTAAGTTCTATTAATCAAATAGAAGAAAGCATTTTCATGCCATCTCTGTCTGCGATTAAAAGTTCTGTTTTTTAAACTTCTCTGTGTTGTAGAGGAGAGTTTGTTCTCTCCACTGTTTGCTTGGAATTTCCAAAAATTTCAACAGTAATTTCGATCAAATCTTTTTGAACTAGCTAACGCATTTATTGATGCGGCACCTACGCTAACGCATTTAGTGATGTAGAACACGTCAATTTTAGCTAGGTAGCTCATTTAGCGATGTGGCACACATCTGTCTTAGTTAGGCTAATGCACACATTTAGTGATGCAGAACACCTCTATTTTAGCTAGGTAGCTCATTTAGTGGTCTAGACAGCACTCTTTTGATTGAGGTAGCTAGTAAATTGGATGAAATTTTATTTAATTAAATCGTGCAGAATTTTTAGTTAGATAAACATGTAATAGATAGTTTAAGTGGTAGGGATTTTAATTTTTTATATAATAATATATATTTTTTGTTAACGTTATATAGATTTATTCTTAACATTTTATAATGCTGTAGGGATCGAATATGTGATTAAATAATGTACAATTCAAAGAATTTGATCCCACTATTGGTGCAACACATCTATCTTAGCTGGGTTAATGCATTTACCGATTTAGAACACATCTACATCTATTTTAGCTGGCCGAACACATTCAGTGATGTAGAACACATATTTGACGGGTATTTTTATCTATCATGAATTTTTTTAAATGACGGTTTTAATTTTAACGATTTTAATTTTAAATCATCTTTCATATGATTTGTAATCTTTATTTTTATTGATTTTATTTAATTTTTACACATTATGTTTTTAATTACTTTTATATGAAAATAGTGAATGTAGATATTGTTGTAGATAAATCACACAATAAAATTTAACTAAACAAAGATTGAAATACACATATCATGTTTTAAGTCATTTCAATGTTAGTCTCATTAATAAAATAATAACTGTGAAATAAGTTTCAAATAAAAAAACATAAAAGGTCTAAACTATGTAAATATTCAAAATATATATTCAATATTATCACGTAAACTAATTAAATTTTGGATAGTTTCACCAAAAGAGGTAATTGTCAAAACACAACCCCATAACAAACATAAAAATAAAAGCAAAAACTTCAAATATTTTGAGAGTTTTCAGCTGACAAAGTCTCTTACTAAAACAATCATAAACTTAAAAGAATTTTTTTTTAAATATTTTGAACTTTCAGTTTGACCTCAAGGATCGTTTTTCCATTCAATAAACTAGTTTAGAATATGATAAAATCTTAGAAACACACTTATATATATATATATATATATATATATATATATATATATATATATATATATATATATAGTTTTTGAATTATTATCAACCAATGGTCATTGAAAACTAAAACCATTGAAGAAATATATTCTTTTAAATTTGAAAATGACTTTAATCAAACAAGTATTTCAATTTGTTATTTGTGACAGCTGCATTTAATGTTAACTAGTTAAATGAATTTTAATATTGTTTAAGGAAAAATACTATGACATTTAATATTTTGCTGTAAAAGTATTTTTTCCTTATTTTTAATCATAAATAATAAAATTGGTTATGAAAAGTAAAAATGAAAAGGCTGTTGTTAAATGTTTTCCAAGAACTGAAAAGGTGATTGGATAGAACAGTTACCTGTTCCTCTGGGGATAAGACACTCATATCAGTGAGGAATATAGGTTATGTTCTCGGGCTAAGGAAGAGTGAAGAGTTTCATAGCTGGTTGTGACCAGTGGAAATCACTCAAAGAATTCCTGAAGATTTTTGGTACTGACTGGACTGGCAGTCTTGAGGTCACAACGGAAATTCTACTGTCAACCTGTACCTTTCAGTGGAAGCACGAGGGAAGAGCAGGATGTCATTGCCTCTATTTTTGGTTGGGAGGACACCAATAGTCACTTTTATATTCAAATAAGTTCCGTTCGATTTAACACTAAATAGACGGAAGATTTCTATTCAAGATTTTATGTTTATAGTTATTGGTTAATTATTCCATATTCTGATCAGATCTGTCTGATTTACTATTAAATAGATAGAAGGATTGTTGAGATTATTATATGCAGATAAATAGTATTGTTTGCTTAAGAATATCGATATTAATCCTTAGAAAAACTCTTTGTGTTAAAGGAAGAAGAGTTAGGGTAAATGAGTAACTCAGTAAATAAATACCGAGTATAAATACTATAAATCCATAGTATAAATCTTCTCTTACCAAATGAAAAGCTTAATATTACAAAAATAACATAGTCAGAAGAGAATATCCGTGGCCACAAGAAATGCTGGCCAAAAACTTAGTCTTTGACTTTTCCATTTATACATTTAAAAAAACGAGAACCAAACAGGACCAACTGTGAAAATCCAGTTCTGGGTTCATTTTATATGAAGACCCGAAGACGCAGTTATGCCTCATTAACTGAGTACAAGCAATTAGAGGTACCTAAAGGGAGTATCGGCGTGTTAGCGGAGTCAAATTCCAAAAGAAAACAATTATAATCTTTGCATAGGAACAACTAAACTGGAGTAGTGTCAACCTACCATGGTCGACCTGCGACAATAGCCACAGAGGAAAATTTGTAAGAAAGAGAGACCAAAATAGAAAAATGAAATTCTGTAACTCAGAAAAAGAAGAAGTCAAGTTTTAAGCAAAAAACAGAAATCTGTTGGGAGAATTACCTCAGGAATAGAAGCCCTTCTCCACTATCAGAGCAATGCACCAGTGATCCTTAGAGAAGGCAAAATAAAAATTAGAAGTTGTAATAACGAATATGTTTCTCTAAAAATATATTTGGAGATGAGTTGAAATTCCTAGCAGGCGAAAGGGGAGAAAAGTTACCGGAATGTTAACAAATGAAATATGTCGTGAAGAAATTGTTTGAATGACCGAGAATAAATTTTTCTAGTATTTCGTAGTTGGATGGTATCGGTTCGATCTTCTCCATAGATCAACGCAAAGAAATTTGAGGGGCGAATCCATGAAGGAACTTTGCGAGCTGGGTGAAATTGTGATGGCGGCAGAGCCACAACACGAGAATGCCATGGAGAAAACATAGTATGGAGCAAGAAAAACCAGAACTAATGAACTTCTCGACCAGATGCAGTGACCAAGGAGGTGCCAATTTGGGTTAGCAAGTTTACCTATGCCATTTTCCCGCCGGAGGTCCTCACGTCAAGTTGTCTACATTCAATAGTGTAGATGCATGAAGAGGACCATAAAATCCCGCAACCATATCCGTGCAGATCACACCTGTCCTCAGAATTAATTAAGGGTACTTCCACCTTGAATGTCCATCCTTCGTGACAGATATACTTTGAAAGAATCCAATGAATGGTATAAATCTATTAAACGATAAAACGTATATTAAGGTTGCCTTATGGAATAACATTCAAATATAAACTGTGACGGATTGCAAGGAATAACCTAATATATGGAGTGCAAGGTATAACATATATATATATATATATATATATATATATATATATATATATATATATATATATATATATATATATATATAAATTTATTGTAATTAAAATGTTGAATTATTATGAAGTGACAGGGAATCCTTTTGGGATTGATATGTTGTAATGCATCCTATGAGTTTAATATTTTTTTTTTTAATATATAAACCTTAATACATAGTGTTGGTAGATTTGGAAAGGAAGAAAAATGATAATAGAACTTAATCAACAAATAGTAATATTAACCTCAATTTATGGGTAACTTTGGTATAGGAGGTAAAAAAAATTATTTTCTTGTTTATGAGTGTGACAAGTGGTATCAGAGCAATGTTCATACGTTGGGACCCTAAAGGTCAACTAAAAATTTGCGCCGTGTGTATTTTGATGCACAGAATAGAAGTATAACAGTAAAATATCATGAGAAGGGGAACAACACAACCAACACCCCAAGACACCGGGTAACCCTAAACACAACCAGTTGTGAACCCTGAGATGTGGGTTCAGGTGAGTGTCGATTGACACCAGCAAATCAGCAGGCTGCTGGAGGAACAACAACATCAAACCAGTATACTCTTGAATACAGTACAACAGTTACAGGAAGAAATGGTTCCAGTTTGAAGGGATAATGAACGATTAATGCAAGAGCAAGAAAAGATACTCAAAACTCTGTCTGACAAATAAAATCAATAAATGGAACACCCCAGTACTGACAGGGGCATGCAAGAAGGTGAAGAACAACAAACTAGAGACAACACCACTGACAGAGTGGAAATAAGCCCATCCTAGCGAAGCAACAAGAATAAAAACTACAATGAAGTGAAACCCGACAATTTGTCGGATCAATAAGAGGTTAAGAAGAAGAAAGTAGAGCTCCAGGGGGAGTTTCAGAAAATAAAACCACCAACATTTGATGGTGAGGCTGAGGAAGTGGCAGAGGCATGGTTAATAAACATGAACAAGTATTTTTAGGTGTATGAATATAACAACAACCTTAAGGCCAGATTGCCCATATATCAGCTGAGGGAGAAAGCCACTCTGTGGTGGGAAGAAGTGAAGAATGTTCACAGCATTAAGGAATAACATGTCACTTGGGAATCATTCCAGCAATACATTAAAGACAAGTATTTGACAGAACATTTCTATGATGAGAAAGCTAAATAATGTCATGACCTGAGGCTGGGACAGATGAATATGGATGAATATATCACCAAGTTCACCTCCCTGTTACGGTATGTGCCATATCTTCGAGAGGAAAAGGCTAAGGTGCAGAGATTTCTGAGCAGCCTGCCAAAGCATATGAAAGAGCGAATTGAATTTTTAAATCCCAGAACCATGTACGAAGCCATTCGTAAAGCACGGATGTGTTATCAGCAGTCCAAGGCTAAAGCAGAGGTTGGAAAGAGTTGGCAGCCAAGGAAGGGACATAAAAGAAGCTCCAACTTCTAAGGAGCTAAAAGAAATAAGTTTAAGAATTGTACCTGAAATTTTGTCAGTAAACAATTTGACAGGAATCATCATAGAACCCGATGGCCAGCAGAAGAAAAGCCTACAGAGGCATCCAGTAACCCTGAGCAAGGATAGGTGAATAAGCCACCTCTACAGTGTTGGGGGTGTGGTGAGGCGCACTACTATAAAAATTGCCCACAGCGAGCAAGAAATGACAAATTTGCAAACTTGCAGGAAGCTTCCATAGTAGGTGATGTGGCACAAAACATTCCTTGTATCAACGCAGCGTTGGAGGATCGAAGGGAAACTTATCATCCAACGATGATTGAGTTAGAAGGTAAATTATTGTCTCAGTTTTTTTTTTTAATTTTGGTAGACTCTAGTGCAAGTCTAAGTTATCTTAGTCCCAAAAAAGTGGAACTGCGTAAATTAAAAGAACAAAAATTCAAAAATTTGTGGCTAGTACAGCTCGTCACAGGAGCAAAAAGAAAGGTAACTGCCAAGATTCCAAACTGTACTTTGGAAATTTCAGAAAATCAGTTACAAGTAGACTTGAACATACTACCATTAGGGTCCTACGATGCTTTGTTGGGCATGGACTAGCTAGAAAAACATTGGAACTTAGTGGACTGCAAGGAAAATATTATTTATTACAGAATGAAAGATGGCACACGAAAGGAGATTAAAGGAATCAAGAAGCCACTACAACTACGTCCAATTACAACATCCCAAATGAATAAATGTATAAGGAAAGGATGCAAGATATATGCTATTCAGGTGGGATATGTCGATTCTAAGGAAAAAACACCTATGATGGAAAACATACTTGTGGTGCAAGAATTCATGAATGTTTTTCCAGAAAATATTCCTGGATTACCACCAAGATGAGATATCGATTTTACTATAGAGTTAATTCCAGGAGCATCACTTGTGTAAAGGGCTCCTTATAGAATGAGCGTTTTAGATTTAAATGAATTGAAAATGCAGTTACAGGAACTGCTGGACAAAGGTTACATTGGGTGTGTCCCCTTGGGGAGCATCAGTGTTGTTCGTGAAGAAGAAAGACGAAACCATGGAAATGTGCATGGATTATAAATAGCTTAACAAGTTAACAGTTAAGAATAAGTATCCATTACCAAGGTTTGATGATCTGTTTGATCAAGTGAAGGGGGCCACAATGTTTTCTAAGATCGATTTTGTGACACCCCTAGTTTGTGTGTTTGAATTTCAAAACTATACATTTGAACTATAATCCTAAGGGGAGTGGACCCCAAAGGACAAGTATTTTGTGAATGTAATTAAATATTTAAATTTGAGGAAATGCATAAAAATGATTTTGTGCAAATTGACCAAAATGAGATTTATGAGATCACTTGCTAAATCCATGAGGTTGGATAAGGCAAATACTTTCCCCACAATATTTCAAAAATCCATGAAAGAAATTATTTCTAATTTGGATTTTTGAGGAAAAATCTAAATTCCCCAATGATGAGGAAAATAGTTGGGAAGAGGTAAAAAGCTGGAAAAGTTGGGAAAAGCATAAAACAGCTTTAAAGAATCTTTAAAATGGGAAGCCTAGGAAAACAGGAAGAAAAGCATCCTGATATTCTGGACGCAGAATTAGAAACATGCTTTGGGGAACAATAGCTTAAATAAGCTGCTCTTAAACAGATTAGAGGTGGGTCTGTTGGAGGAGATGATCTCAGCTCGGGGGTGAGTTCTGGGAGACAGAAGGACTCTAAGGTTGGGAGGTTGGTCAATTGCAAGAGTGGTATGTCTCTAAATTTATTGGTATTTTTACTTCATGAGGTATGAATTGGCTACATATAATTGTCTGATTTATATGTTAGACTTATTTGTTCTACATTCCACAGAATTAATCTTCAAGGATTCACCCTTATAATTCTGTATAGTTGTAGAAAAGAAATCTATAGAGTATAATCCAATAGAAACTCTAAACCGAGGTTGGTTTAAATCTAAGGATACATATTCCTCCACAGATAATTTAACTTTGAACTACTCCTGATCTATGGGTATAAATTTATGAGCCTGATTACGATAAAGAAGTATGAGAGTTCCTGTACCATACTTGAGAATAGAAGTAGATGAACTGTCATCTAAACTGTGCATTAAATGAGAAATAAATACAGACTGACTTTCCGGGTCAGTACACCATTCATACATAACCAGAAGCACAATAGCAAGTTATTCTGCATATAAGAAATTAATTCTACACCAGAAGGAAGCAAATATAAATTAGCATGATACTTCCCATTAATACTTATTCAATGAACCATTCTTACAGTAGAGGCTAAAACTAATATGTGAAATAAAGTTAAGAAATTAATCAGCATGCAGATTTCACAACAACAGGGCATATTTAGCTGTATGTATTCTATTCTATCATCGGAACTGTAGGCAAGAATGTATAGTGTCATATTAAAAATGAAATTCTCTTCAAGACATAAATATATATATATATATATATATATATATATATATATATATATATATATATTAACACACCACATGTAGGTATTCACGAAGGATGACGAGAGATAATGCTAAACAGGTAGACAAATAGCATTTGCAAATTTATTTAGAAGATACTGATTTAAGTACTGAACCAATGAAAAGATCATAGCTGGTAATACTTTGTATTATCCTAAGAATATTGAAAAGATTTAGCTCACTGTTATTATCAAAACTACAAACCAGGGTAGTATGAGAAACATACACAAAATGCCTTCGACTACTAGCATTCTGGGGGTAATATTGGTCTAGGAGGAATAATCATTCTAACGCTATAATAAAATTTGGATTTATAAAACTACATGAAAATGAACTTACATTGTGGAAGAGCACAGTTAAACTATTCATTAAAATAACTACCATGTTCATGAGTATAGTTAAACCATGTTCGGCCTGAAAGCATTAAGGCAATAAAATACAAAAAAAATTGGTATGTGAGAAATTGCAAAAAAATGCCATAAGTAAATATTAAGCGGGATCCAGGCTAAAAATAGCAAAGTGAGACCCCTGCTGAAGACACATAATAATACTTGTAATAAAAACCGGTATTATGGAAATCAAGAAACCGACAGAGATATATAAACGAAAATTCAAACGTTACAAGTCCACTAGGGCATGGGGACAGTATCATAATGTTCCAGGAATTGATATAAGGGAACAGTCAGTGTCAGAACTAAAAATTTATAATAGTCACAATTATACAACTACATCAATAAAATTTTAAGTTGCAGGAAAAATGTATATAACAATGTGAGGAGAACTGGCTCCTCCTAACCAGCGTTCGGTGAACACCGACCTATAAATGACAAGAGTAGTCAATGTTAATACTGAAGGAAGCCACGTCTCTCAGGGTTCAATAGAAAGTAAAGCGATAGTCGTAAATACCTGTAAGAGACAAACTCACAACATGAATACGATGCAAAAAGTGAAGAGGAAGAAGAACGCTATAAAAAAAAATGATAAATGAGGAATGATCAGTTACCTGGTGCGTGAGAACCTCGAAGCTTCCAATGACCTGTCATATACATCGGCGCAGGACATAAATAAACACAAGCTGGAGGGTGGGCGTTTCAACTAGAATAAAGAAGCTAGCACTCTGGTGCACGAACAATAGAAATTTCTCCCTACACAGGTTGAGGAAAGGAGCGAACCAGAATGTCGAGAGGGGTAGAATCCCTCTATCGCCCTGCGAATGACCTTGGAGCAACCTTCGATGGCCGTAAGGTAGAGGGTAAGCATCCTTGAAAAACCATAAGCACACTCGTTCAGTCTCGTTCCAGAGAATACGGGTAAGGAAATACAATAAATATGAGCTTACATCAAGCAAATCGAACCAGTCGAAATGGAGAAAACAAATTCTTTGCAAAAGAAAATTTAAAAAATTGTCAGACATGAAATAATCTGGAACAAAACGATGGGAAAGATCCTTTGAAATCCAAAATCTCAGTACTTGTTCGAGTCACTGAGCGTAACTCTAAACAAGACAGGGAAAACCCATATTAAACGGTAAGAACAGAGCGTGAATTTCACAACCACCGGAATTATCATACCTGGGAAAACCCATATTAAATGGTAAGAACAGAGTGTGAATTTCACAACCACCAAAATTATCATACCTCAATTGTCAAATGAAGCGCATGGATACGCCGAATACTGGATAGAATCATGCTCAGTTCTCCAAGGCGTCGAATTTCACTGTCAAGAGACAAATCGAACAAGTATGAAGGGAACAGAACCGATAAGCAACATAACACTGTGAATTTATATCAATGTCCCCGGAAGAGATCAACGAAACCCTAACACGCGGGATGAATCCTCGTCGTCCACATGGCAAGATCCCAAGGGTGAAGCCATGAATCGAAGAGATGAATGTGGCATTTCCACCCTACATTCGACATTCAATGTGACAAGTAGTGCAATAAATGTCACAGCGTATCTTAGAGATTTCTTTGGTTCCAGGATGGCTGGCGTGGCAAGTTCCAGAGCTACGTGGAGCTATCTCACGTAACCGTGAAGGGAATGAAACCCATACGACGAACCCGAAATACACCCACAAGAATACGTGGACAGGTAGCATCACGTCCCAAATCTCATACCACGTGAAGCTACATTACCAAGTCGTATTGCGTGGAGAACCAAAATAGAAAATTTCACTCTCGACATAAATGTCGGCGAGAAGTATGGGTACTACAAATTTTGGAATGATATTTACCCAGATCTTCTGAGAACTGGGACTACCGAGCCAATCAATGGCCATACGTGCCATATACGCAGAGATATCAAGGTGGGTAAAATTAAATCCAACTACAGTTCATATGTGATGAATGAGTGAGAGCAAAGAGTGGTGAACAGGTGAAATCGAATCGATTCCACATAGGTCTATTAAACTATAACAATATGGTGAATGTTCAAAGGTTCAATAATATAAAAATGAAGGTGAGACATGAAAGTGGGATTGTGGTAAATAAACCCATTATGTTTTTATTTCAAATATAGTTATGTTTCATTATATAATTATATCCAATTGGGTTGGATATAGTTGATATATGGAAATACATCGTAATTGGGGAAACCAATATGATCTGATTAAATCTACCTAGTTATAGTATAATATCTTGCTAGAGTTACACTTGAAAAGATGAATGGGAAAAAAAAAAATTGGGAAGGTAAATGGGAGGTGTGACAAATGGTATTAGAGCCCAAGTTATAAAACTGGGCTGGTGACATTGTGCTCACTGTTGCTGTGTGTTCATTGTATAAATTGATTTCCATGGAAAAAAAAAAAAATTATATATTTTTATTTTTACTGATATGTGCTAAGGATAATGCACCAGATCCCAATGCGCCCATGATGGCTATGTTGCGGAGGTTGCAACAAGAATTGGCTGAGATAAGAAGCCAGAATGACAGATTGTCATTAGCCAGTGAGGAGTAGGAAAGGCTCATCAGAGAATTAACTTCCCGGAACAACCAAGAAGGCGAAGGTTCCGGAAAGAGGAAGACTGATGATTCTGAAGATGATGATGCTGTTAGGCATCAGTATAAGCAGAAAAAGGAAGTACAGGGGGAATTCTGAAAGATCAAACCTCCCTCCTATGATGGAGAGAAGGAGGAAGATGTTGAAGCCTGGTTGTTGAACATGATTAAGTACTTCCATGTCTATGAATATGAAAGCAATCTGAAGGCCAGATTAGCTGTCTACCAGCTACAAGGTAAGGCTACCTTGTGGTGGGAGGAGATAAAAATGGTTCATGCCATTGATGAAAAGACAGTTACATGGGAAGATTTCCAGGTTAAGTTCAAAAACCGCTACCTAAATGAACGTTACTATGATGATAAAGCCAAGGAATTTCACGAGCTTAGACTGGGACAGCTCACTATTGATGAGTTTGTTACTAAGTTTACAAATCTATTGAGATATGTACCCTACATAAGGGAAGAAAAGGCAAAGGTACAAAGGTTTATGAACTATTTGCCTACACTGTAAAAAGAGAAAATTGAGTTTGACAACCCAAAAACTATGGACGAGGCAGTGAGGAAAGCTAGATTATGTTACCAACAGTTTAAAAGCAAAACTGAACATGGGAAAATCTGGGTAAACAAGAATGAGTTCAAAGGGAAGAAACAGAAACCAACCTATTTGAAGAATTTTGGCAGGGATCATCAGCGGAAAAAGTTTAATAAACCTAAAGAAAGTCAAATTTCTCAATCCCAAGTGGCTTCAAAACAAATATATGGAGACAATAAAAAGGAAGGTACAATCAAAATGAAGGAACTCTAGAAATGTTGGGGCTGTGGAGAACCCCATCTTCTGAGGGATTGTCCTCATCGAAACATTCAGATGATTATGAGAGATCGAGAAGCTACCACAGTAAATGACATAGCCAAAAATATACCCACCATCATTGCAGCCTTGGAAAATTGACAAGCAGAACATCAAGCTACCATGGTTGAAATGGAGGCTAAGATTTCTGACCAATCTGTTACATTTTTTATTGATCCGAGTGCTTCCTTGAGTTACATTAGTCCAAAAATTGTAGAAAAATGTAATCTTAAAACTGAAAAATTTCAGCAGTCATGGCTGGTACAGCTGGCCACTGAAACTAAGAGAAAGGTAACACATAAATTGCCCCGAACAACAATCAAGTTAAATGATTTTCAAACAGAAGTAAATTTGAACATTTTGCCAATAGGTTCATATGACCTGCTGATAGGAATGGACTAGCTGGAAAAGAAGAAAGCCTTGATGAACTGCTGGGATAAGACTCTGCATTGTGTAGATGATGAAGGGAAACCTTTTATTCTTAAAGGAAAACAAAAACCTATCTCTGTAAGACAAATATCAGCACTGCAGTTAAAATGAACATCTAGAAAAGGATACCAAGTTTATGCAGTACAGGTGGAAGAAACAGAACAGAAAACTGAAGAAAAATTGATGGATGCTTTACCAGTAGTAAGAGAGTTTAAGGAAGTATTTCCAGATGAGATCCCTCAGCTTCCCCCAAAAAGAGAGATTGATTTTTCAATCAATCTGGTGCTGGGAGCATTACTTGTTTCCCGAGCCCCTTATCGAATGAGTCCTTCGGAACTTATGGAACTGAAAATGCAATTGCAAGAACTGTTAGATAAAGGTTATATCAGATCGAGTGTGTCTCCTTGGGGAGCACCGGTGCTGTTCGTGAAAAAGAAAGATGGAACCTTTCGGATGTGCATTGATTATCGTCAATTAAATAAGTTGACCATTAAGAATAGATACCCTTTACCTAGAATTGATGATCTTTTTGACCAAATGAGAGGAGCCTCAGTATTCTCGAAGATTGATTTAAGGACTGGTTATCACCACCTTAGAATTAAAGAAGAAGACATCAGCAAAATAGCCTTTCGAACCAGGTATGGTCACTACGAATTTGTAGTCCTACCTTTTGGTTTGAAAAATGCCCCAGCCACATTTATGTGCCTAATGAACAGTGTGTTAAATAAGTGCTTGGATAAATTTGTCCTTGTGTTCATAGATGATATTTTAGTCTACTCAAAAAATGAGGAACATAAAGAACACTTGAGGATAGTATTGCAAACTCTGAAGGAAAACCAGTTATATGCCAAGTTCAACAAGTGTGAATTTTATAAAGATAAGATCCAATAATTGGGTCATATTATTTCTGAACAAGGGCTGGTTGTTGACCCTGAAAAGATAAAATCTATTAAAGAATGGCCTGTCCCAACTGATGTTTTAGCAGTAAGATCATTCATGGGGATTTCAGGCTATTATCGCAGATTTGTGGAGATATTTTCTGCCATAGCATATCCCATAACTTCCCTACAAAGGAAAGGTGTTAAATTTGAGTGGACTGAAAAGTGCCAAAACAGTTTTGAACAATTAAAGCTGAAACTCACTACAACCCCTATACTGAAAATTGCAGATCCTGATAAAGAATTTGTGGTATGTACAGATGCCTGTAGAGAGGGATTGGGAGGAGTTCTTTTGCAGGAAAATTCGGTTATTGCATATGAATCTAGGAAACTGAAGATACATGAACAAAACTATAGTGCCTATGATTTGGAGTTAGCTGCTGTTATTCATGCGTTGAAAATGTGGCGACATTATCTCCTTGGAAAAAAATTTACATTGATGACCAATCATATTAGTCTTAAATATTTCTTTTCTCAAACTGATCTGAATGCGAGACAGGCCAGATGGTTGTCCTTTCTAAGTGAATTTGACATGGATATAAAACATAGCAAGGGGAAAGAAAATAAAATTGCTGATGCTTTAAGTAGAAATTATTTTCAAATTATAGGCAGCAGTGGAAGTAGTGCCCAGTTTGATTTAGAAGCGTTAGTGAAACAGGCAGCAGACCAGGATCCCAATTATGAGAACATACAAGTGGAAATCCTAAAGAAGGAGATGGTTGATTTCACTCAAAACCAGAAAGGACTGATCTGTTATAAAAACCATTTATATATTCCCAATGTAGAGTCCTTGAAAAGAGAGATTTTAGATGAATATCACAAACAGCCATATGCAGGACATCATGGATATCAGAAAATGTTAACAGCTATGAAAAATAAGTTTTTTTTGGCGAGGAATGAAAAGAGATGTAGCAGACTATTTAGCTAGATGCATGGAGTGTCAACTAGTTAAAGTTAACATCAACATCCTGCTGGTCTTTTAAACCCTTTGCCGATTACAGAATGGAAATGGGACACATTTTCCATGGATTTCATAATAGGATTACCCAAAACCAAATACCAACATGATTCAGTGATGGTGGTGGTAGACACTTTAACAAAAGCTGCACATTTTATACTAGTGAAATCTACCTTTGGGACAGCTCAAGTAGCGAATGTGTTCCTGAAGGAGGTAGTAAGGCTCCATGGGGTTCCGAAGGTGATTGTTTCTGACCGAGATGCTAAGTTTACAACAGCGTTTTGGAAAGGACTATTTGGAGGTATGGGTACTAAGTTGAATTTTAGTACTGCCTATCACCCTCAGACCGATGGGCAGACAGAGAGAACTAATCAGATTTTGGAAGATATGCTGAGAATGTATGTGATGGATAGGCCATCAAAATGGGAAGACTACTTTCATTTAGCTGAATTTTCCTATAATAACAGCTACCAATCCTCCATCAAAATGAGTCCGTTTGAGGCACTGTATGGAAGAAAGTGTCATACTCCTTTGAGCTGGAGCCAGCCAGGAGATAAAATAATGTTGGGACCAGATGCTTTACAAGAGATGGAAAGAATTGTTAAACAGATACAAAGAAATATCAAGACAGCACAAGATCGCCAGAAAAACTATGCTGATAAGAAAAGAGTGCACCGAGAATTTAAAGTGGGCGAGCATGTGTACTTTCGTATTAAACCAAAAAAGAGCACACTTTATGCTGGAAGTTGTGCAAAACTAGCTCCTAGATATTGTGGTCCTTTTGAAGTATTAGAAAGGGTGGGACCAGTGTCTTACAAGCTGGCCTTACCACCCCATGTTAGAGTTTATGATGTGTTTCATGTTTTTTTATTAAGAAGATATGTGCATGATGCTTCTCACATAGTTGAGTGGAATGTTGTACAGGTGGAACCAGAAGGGGAGTTCCTTCCAAAATGCTTCAAATATTGGAGCGGGAAGAAATTGAATTGAGGAACCGAACAGTAGCAAGAGTAAAGGTGCAGTGGAAGTACTTTACTGCTGAAGAAGCTACCTGGGAAAGAGAAGCTGAAATGATGGAAAGATATCCATTTTTGTTTGAAAAATGAACTCTAGTAGTTAAATAACAACACCGAGGACGATGTTTGATTTCAGAGGGGGAATATGTGACACCCCTAGTTTGTGTGTTTGAATTTCAAAACTAGACATTTGAACTTTAATCCTAAGGGGAGTGGACCCCAAAGGACAAGTATTTTGTGAATGTAATTAAATATTTAAATTTGAGGAAATAAATAAAATGATTTTGTGCAAATTGACCAAAATAAGATTTATGAGATCACTTTCTAAATCCATGAGGTTGGATAAGGCAAATACTTTCCCCACAATCTTTCAAAAATCCTTGAAAGAAATTATTTCTAATTTGGATTTTTGAGGAAAAATCTAAATTCCCCAATGATGAGGAAAATATTTGGGAAGAGGTAAAAAGCTAGAAAAGCTGGGAAAAGCATAAAATAGCTTTAAAGAATCCCTAAAATGGGAAGCCTAGGCAAACAAGAAGAAAAGCATCTAGATATTCTGGACGCAGAATTAGAAACATGCTTTGGGGAACAATAGCTTAAATAAGCTGCTCCTAAACAGATTAGAGGTGGGTCTGTTGGAGGAGATGATCTCAGCTCGGGGGTGAGTTCTGGGAGATAGAAGGACTCTAAGGTTGGGAGGTTGGTCAATTGCAAGAGTGGTATGTCTCTAAATTTATTGGTATTTTTACTTCATGAGGTATGAATTGGCTACATATAATTGTCTGATTTATATGTTAGAATTATTAGTTCTACATTCCACAGAATTAATCTTCAGGGATTCACCCTTATAATTCTGTATAGTTGTAGAAAAGAAATTTGTAGAGTAGAATCCAACAAAAACTCTAAACCGAGGTTGGTTTAAATATGAGGATACATATTCCTCCACAGATAATTTAACTTTGAACTACTCCTGATCTATGGGTATAAATTTATGAGCCTGATTAGGATAAAGCAGTATGAGAGTTCCTGTACCATACTTGAGAATAGCAGTAGATGAACTGTCATCTAAACTATGCATTAAATGAGAAATAAATACATACTGAATTTCCGGGTCAGTACACCATTCATACATAACCAGAAGCACAATAGCAAGTTATTCTGCATATAAGAAATTAATTCTACACCAGAAGGAAGCAAATATCAATTAGCATGATACTTCCCATTAATACTTATTCAATGAACCATTCTTACAGTAGAGGCTAAAACTAATATGTGAAAGAAATTTAAGCAATTAATCAGCATGCAGATTTCACAACAGCAGGGCATATTTAGTTGTACGTATTCTATTCTATCATGGGAACTGAAGGCAAGAATGTATAGTGTCATATTACAAATGAAATTGTCTTCCAGACATATATATATATATATATATATATATATATATATATATATATATATATATATATATATATGTATGTATGTATATATATATTAACACACCACATGTAGGTATTCACGAAGCATGACGAGAGATAATGCTAAACAGGTAGACAAATAGCATTTGCAAATTTATTTAGAAGATACTGATTTAAGTACTGAACCAATGAAAAGAGCATAGCTGGTAATACTTTGTATTATCCTAAGAATATTGAAAAGATTTAGCTCACTGTTATTATCAAAACTACAAACCAGGGTAGTATGAGAAACATACACAAAATGCCTTTGACTACTAGCATTCTGGGGGTAAGATTGGTATAGGCGAAATAATCATTCTAACGCTATAATAAAATGTGGATTTATAAAACTACATGCAACTGAAATTACACTGTGGAAGAGCACAGTTAAACTATTCATTAAAATAACTACCATGTTCAGGAGTATAGTTAAACCATGTACGGCCTGAAAGCATTAAGGCAATAAAATACAAAAAAAATTGGTATGTGAGAAATTGCAGAAAAATTCCATAAGTAAATATTAAGCGGGATCCAGGCTAAAAATAGAAAATTGAGACCCCTGCTGAAGACACATAATAATACTTGTAATAAAAACCGGTATTATGGAAATCAAGAAACCGACAGAGATATATAAACGAAAATTCAAACGTTACAAGTCCACTGGGGCATGGGGACAATATCATAATGTTCCAGGAATTGATATAAGGGAACAGTCAGTGTCGGAACTCAAAAATTTATAATAGTCACAATTATACAACTACATCAATAAAATTTTAAGCTGTAGGAAAAATGTATAGAACAATGTGAGGAGAACTGGATCCTCCTAACCAGCGTTCGGTGAACACCGACCTGTAAATGATAAGAGGAGTCAATGTTAATACTGAAGGAAGCTACGTCTCTCGGGGTTCAAGAGAAAGTAAGGCGATAGTCGTAAATACTTGTAAGAGACAAACTCACAACATGAATAATGCAAAACGTGAAGAGGAAGAAGAACGTTATATAAAAAAATGATAAATGAGGAATGATCAGTTACCTGGTGCGCGAGAACCTCCAAGCTTCCAATGACCTGTCATATACATCAGCGCAAGACATAGATAAACACAAGCTGGAGGGTGGGCGTTTCAACTAGAATAAAGAAGCTAGCACTCTGGTGCACGAACAATAGAAATTGCTCCCTACACAGGTTGAGGAAAGGAGCGAACCAGAATGTCGAGAGGGGTAGAATCCCTCTATCGCCCTGCGAATGACCTCGGAGCAACCTTCGATGTGCGTAAGGTAGAGGGTAAGCATCCCTCCAAAACCATAAGCGCATTCGTTCAGTCTCGTTCTCGAGAATACGGGTAAGGAAATACAATAAATATGAGCTTACATCAAGCAAATCGAACCAGGCGAAATGGAGAAAACAAATTCTCTGCAAAAGAAAATTTAAAAAATTGTCAGACATGAAACAATATGGAACAAAACGATGGGAACGATCCTTTGAAATCCAAAATTTTAGTACTTGTTCGAGTCACTGAGCGTAACTCTAAACAAGACAGGGAAAACCCATATTAAACGGTAAGAACAGAGCGTGAATTTCACAACCGCCGAAATTATCATACCTGAATTGTCAAATGAAGCGCATGGATACACCGAATACTGGATAGAATCACGCTCAGTTCTCCAGGGCATCAAATTTCACTGTCAAGAGACAAATCGAACAAGTATGAAGGGAAAAGAACCAACAAGCAAAATAACACTGCGAATTTATATCAATGTCTCCGGAAGAGATCAACGAAACCCTAACATGCAGGATGAATCCTCATCGTCCACATGGCAAGATCCCAAGGGTGAAGCCATGAATCGAAGAGCTGAATGTAGCATTTCCACCCTACGTTCGACATTCAATGTGACAAGCAGTGCAATAAATGTCACAGCGTATCTTAGAGATTGCTTTGGTTCCAGGATGGCTGGCATGGCAAGTTCCAGAGCTATGTGGAGCTATCTCACGTAACCATGAAGGGAATGAAACGCATATGACGAACTCGAAATACACCCACAAGATTACGTGGACAGGTAGCATCACGTCCCAAATCTCATACCATGTGAAGCTACATTACCAAGTCGTATTGCGTGGAGAACCAAAATAGAAAATTTCACTCTCGACATAAATGTCGGCGAGAAGGATGCTTACAACAAATTTTGGAATGACATTTACCCAGATCTTCTGAGAACTGGGACTACCGAGCCAATCAATGGCCATACGTGCCATGTACGCAGAGATATCAAGGTGGGTAAAATTAAATCCAGCTAAGGTTCATATGTGATGAACGAGTGAGAGCAAAGAGTGGTGAACAAGTGAAATCGAATCGATTCCACATAGGTCTATTAAACTATAACAATATGGTGAATGTTCAAAGGTTCAATAATATAAAAACGAAGGTGAGACATGAAAGTGGGATTGTGGTAAATAAACCCATTATGTTTTTATTTCAAATATAGTTATGTTTCATTATATAATTATATCCAATTGGGTTGGATATAGTTGATATATGGAAATAAATCGTAATTGGGGAAACCAATATGATCTGATTAAATCTACCTAGCTATAGTATAATATCTTGCTAGAGTTACACTTGAAAATATGAATGGGAAAAAGAAAAAAAAAATTGGGAAGGTAAATGGGAGGTGTGACAGATTTAAGATTTGGATATCACTAGATATGAATCAAGGATGAAGACATATGCAAGACAACTTTCCATACTAGGTACGGGCATTATGAATTTGTGGTGTTATCCTTTGGGTTAACAAATGCACCAACAACCTTTATGAAGTTAATGCATGGAATATTTCATCTGTTCCTGGATAATTCTGTAATCAGATTTATAGATGACATTTAATTTATTCTAAAAACAAGGAAGAACATAAAGAGCATTTGAGGATTGTGCTGGAAATGCTAAGAAAAAACTAGTTGTATGCTAAGTTCAGCAAATGTGATTTATTTAAAACATAAATCTAGCACCTAGGTCATGTCATTTCACCAGAAGGGATTGATGTTGACCTAGAGAAGATTAAGACAATTATGAAATGGCGAGTACCCCAGAATGTGGCAGATACTCGACCTTTTATGGGGTTAGCTGGGCACTATTGGAGATTTATTAGGAGATTTTCCAGAATTTCTTTTCCCATTACCTCCTTCCAGAGAAAAGGAAAGGTTTTCAAGTGGATTGTTGAGTGTCAGAACAGTTTTGAAACGTTGAAACAGATTTTGACCACTACATCGGTGTTGACGGTAGCTAACCCCCACAAATAATTTGATGTCTATACAGACGCAAACAAAGAAGGTGTTGGGGCATTTTTATCGCAGAAGGCAAAGTAGTGGCATATGAGTCAAGAAAGTTAAAAGAGCATGAACAAAGGTACTCCACCTATCATCTGGAACTAACAGCAGTAGTACATGCACTCTGAGTTTGGAGACACTACTTGTTGGGTAAAAGGTTTGTGTTAAAAACCAACCATAGCAGCTTGACCAATTATTTCAAGCAGGCTCATTTAAACTCAAGACAGGCAAGATGGAATGCCTTTTTAAGTGAGTTTGATATGGAAATCCAACACGTGAAGGGTAAGGAAAATTGGGTAGCTGATGCTTTATGTAGAAAACTACATTACTTTTATGAGCTATATTACAATCAACTAGAAAGTAAGTTTTTAGAACAAGTGAAATAAGAAGCACAAAAAGATCCTGAATATCAATTCTTATGGCAGCAAATGGAAGAAACGAGAAAACAATGAAGTACTTTTGAATATGGATTTGATAAAAATTGGATGTTAACTTTTAAAGGTAAGGTGTATGTACTAACCGGTGTGGACCTAAAGGAGCTGATAATGAATGAATACCATTGAATCAATTACGCAGGTCATCCAGGATACCAGAAAATGTTGACTGCAATTAGAAAGGTATATTTTTGGCCTGGTATGCGTAAAAATATTGCTGAGTATTTAAATAAATTATGTTTGGAGTATCAGCAGGTGAAGGTGGAGCATCAACATCCCGTAGGATTTTTGCAGCCCATATCGGTACCTGAATCGAAATGGGAGGTCATATATCTAGACTTCATTGCATGTTTACCAGAACAAAAAAACAAAATGAGTCTGTCATGGTGGTGGTGGACAGATTGAGTAAATCTACACATTTTATACCTATGCAGTCTACTTACAAGACTGTACAGATAACAAACATATTAATGAGGGAAATTTTCAAGCTACATGGTATTTCGAAGACGGTTATCTCAGACAGAGATGTTAATTTTACCTCAGCATTTTGGAAGAATCTGTTTACAGGGCTGGGGACCCAAATAAAATTTAGTACAACTTATCATCCCCAAGACCGATGGTTAAAAAGAGCGATTAAACCAAGTATTGGAAGACATGTTGCGCATGTATGTGATGCAATAGCCAAGCAAATGGGAAGACTATTTGTATCTTGTTGAATTTGCTTACAACAATGGTTATCAAGAGTCCCTGAAGATGAGTCCTTCTGAGGCCTTGTATGGGAGGCAGTGTCGCACACCCATAATTTGGAGTAGCCCCAAAACAAAATTAATATTGGGACCCGAAATGCTTGTTGAAATGGAATCAGAAGTAAGGAAGATAAGACAAAATCTGAAGGATGCACAAGATCGACAGAAGATCTATGCATATAAAAATAGGTCTTATCGGGAATTTGAAGTGGGAGATCATGTGTATGTAAGGATCAAACCCAAGACGAGTAATTTGCAGTGGACCTATTATGCCAAGTTGGCTCCCAGGTTCTGTGGACCTTTCAAAAATTTTGAAAGGGTAGGAATTGTGGCTTATCGGTTGGCTTTACCCAGTCACATTCGAGTACACAATGTGTTTCATGTGTCCCTATTGAAATGTTATGTTCACGATTTCAAGCACGTAATTCATTAGAAGAATATACAGGTAGGGTAGAATAAAAATCCTAACTTGAAATATAATTTCTTTATGAGAATATGACAAGATTTTTTTTTTTATTTGCAGGTAGAACTGGACGACGAGTTTCTAGTCGAGACGCAACACATACTTGATCGGAGGGAAATTATGCTCCGGAAGCGAGTCATCACCCAGGTTAAAGTGCAGTGGAAGCACTTCGGCCCGGATGAGGCTACTTGGGAGGATGAAAAGTTTATGTGTGAGTCTTACCCAGAGCTATTTTCTGAGCTAAAATGAAACACTGAGGATGGTGTTACTTCCAGGGGGGAAGTTGTGACAACTACATTTACTGCTAACTAGTTGTTAACTAGTTAAATGAATTTTAATATTGTTTAAGGAAAAAGACTGTGACATTTAATATTTTTCTAGAAAATTATTTTTTCCTTCTTTCTAATTATAAATAATAAAATTGGTTATGAAAACCAAAAGTGAAAAGGTTGTTGGTAAATTTTTTCCAAGAACTGAAAAGGTGGTTGGAAAGTTTGAACAGTTACATGTTCCTCTACGAATAAGACACTCATACAAGTGAGGAATAGGGGTTATTTTCTTGGGCTAAGGAAGATTGAAGAGTTTCCTGAGCTGGTTGTGACCGGTGGAAATCACTCGAAGAATTCCTGAAGATTTCTGGTACTGACTCGACTGGCAATCTTGAGGTCACAGCATAAATTCTACTATCAACCTGTACCTTTCAGTGGAAGCACGAGGGAAGAGAAGGATGTAATTGCCTCTCTATTTGGTTGGGAGGATAGAAACAATCACTTTTATATTCAGATAAGTTCTGTTTGATTTAACACTAAATAAACGGAAGATTTGTGTTCATTATTTTTTGTTTACAGATATTGGTTAATTATTCTATGTTCTGATAAACTCTATCTGATTTACTATTAAATAGACAAAAGGATTGTTGAGATTATTATATGAAGATAAATAGTATGGTTTGTGTAAGAAAATCGATATTAACCCTTAGAATAACTCTCCGTGTTAAAGGAAGAATACTTAGCGTAAAAGAGTAACTCATTAAATAAATACTGAGTTATGTGAAAATAAGTGTAATCGTAATATCTGTAGAAACAGATAGAAAATTAACCATAGTATACTTAGAAAATTTCGATGGAATCAAATGATAGCCTACCATATATAAATAGAATACACAGGTTATTCATTAAAGTTGCACTGAGTTAAAAATAGTATTCTTTAAAAAAAAGAACAAGAAGAACATTATTGCAACACTATAAAAAACAAGGGTTTTTGTCCATGTAAAACTATTGCAGGAAGAGCTGTTGGTACTGGGTACGAGGGTGAAACCCTAAACCAAATACACATCACTTCCCTAAAAAATTACTATACGTGGACAAGTTATAGAGTGGTTCGATCACCGTGAGTATAACTTAGTAAAACGAAATGAACAAAGAATAGAAATTACGTACAGAAACTAAGGACTGGAGAAAATAAAATACTAAAACAACAATGAGTAAATTAAATTGCAAGAAAGAACCGAGTTACATCTTAATTGGAGAGCATAACTGTATATATTGCATAGCTGTATGTTTACTCTTTGAAAAAGGCAAGAAATGAAATTACGTAGAAAAATAAGCTATGTAGCAAGTTAAGAATTGTGATAAAAGCATACAACAAAACTTGCACATTTCATTAAAAAAAGAGAAATAGTGAATTTTCGATTCTCCCAAAATTATTACATGCAATCCAAGTGGAGAGAAAGTCACTGCTCCAGAAATTATACATCCGTAGTATAAATCTTCTCATACTAAATGCAAAGCTTAATATTACAAAACTAGCAGAGCCGGAAGAGACTATCCGTGGCCACAAGAAATGATGGCTGAAAACTTAGTCCTTAACTATTCCATTTATACATATAAAAAAAATGAGAACCAAACATGGCCAACTGTGAAAACCCAGTTCTGGATTCATTTTCTATGAAAACCCGAAGACGCAGTTATGCCTTATTAACTGAGTGCAAGAAATTAGAGGTACCTGAAGGGAGTATCGGCGTGTTAGCAAATTCAACTGCCAAAACCAAACAATTTAGTCTTTGCAGATGAAAAACTAAACCGGAGTAGTGCCAACCTGCCAGGGTCGACCTGCGGCAATAGCCATAGGGAAAATTTGCAAGAAAGAGAGTCCAAAACAAAAAAGTGAAATTCTCTAACTCAGAAAAATAAGAAGTCACGTTTTAAGGAAAAAACAGAAATTTTTTGGGAGAATTACCTGTGGAATAGAAGCCCTTCTCCACTGTCAGAGTGACGCACAAGTGATCCTTAGAGAAGGCAAAAGAAAAGTTAGACGCAGTAATAACGAAGATGTTTCTCAAAAAAAAAAAATTGGAAATGAGTTGAAATTCTTAGCAGGCGAGAATGGAAAAAAGTTACCTAAATGTTAACAAATGAAATCCGTCCTGAAGAAATTGTTCGAATGACCGAGAACAAATTTTTCCAATATTTCGTAGTCGGATGGTATCATTTCGATCTTCTCCATAGATCAACGCAAAAAAATTCCGGGGGTGAAGCCATGAAGGAACTTTGCGAGCTGGGTGAAATTGTGATGGCGACAGAGCCATATCACGAGAATACCATTGAGAAAACACTGTATGGAGCAAGAAAAACAAGAACTAATGAACTTCTCAACTGGATGCAGTGACCAAGGAGGTGCTGATTAGGGTTGGCGAGTTTATCTATGCCATTTTCCTGCCAGAGGTCTTCACTGTTGATCTGTCTACATTCAATAGTGTAGATGCTTGAAGAGGACCGTAAAATCCCAAAACCATATCTGTGCATATCACACCTATCCATTGAATTAATGAAGGGTACTTCCGCCTTGAATGTCCATCCTTCATGACAGATATACCTCGAAAGGATCCAATGAATGGTATAAATCTATTAAATGATAAAACGTATATTAAGGTTGCATTATGGAATAACATTCAAATATAAATTGTGACAGAGTGCAAGGTATAACCTCTATCTATATATATATATATATATATATATATATATATATATATATATAAAGAGGATGTGTTGCCAAGTAATTAAAACGTTGAATTATTATGAAGTGACAAGGAATCCTTTTTGGATTGATATGTTGTAATGCATCTTATGAGTTTTAAAGATATAAACCTTAATACATAGTGTTGGTAGATTTGGAAATAAAGAAAAGTGATAATAGAACTTAATCAACAAATAGTAAGATTAACCTGAGTTTATGGGTAACTTTGGTATAGGAGGTAAAAAAAAATTATTTTCTTGTTTATGAGCGTGACATTATTATGAAAAACATATATTACAATTAAAAAACATTTTTTTAACTATTAATCTACTTAATCTTATTTTTATATATAATTATAATATATAAAATATAATGTATTTAAACTAATGAAAATTTATTGTTATTTATTTCTATTTTTACATATATTGTGTATATTTCTATCTGTATTTTTTTCATCTAACCTATCATATCAAAGTCACTATGAATGTTGATATAGATAAAAAAAATTAATGAGTGGCTATAAGGAAAACTGACATTTGATCAATCTCACTGAGATGTCTTTGCCTTTGGAAAAATATGATTATTACAATTTTACAATGGATGCATTTTTAACTTGAAAATCTTATTTTTTTCATCTAACCTATTATATCTAACATACTGTAAATGTTGATATAGATAAGTTTTAATGGGTGGCTAAAAGGAAAAATTGATATCTCAAATTGTTTTGAGTTTCTAAAAATATGATTATTACAAATTTACAATGGATGCATTTTTAGCATTTATTGTTATCTTAAGGCATTGTGAGAATTGGTATTTTGAGAAGGATGAGTTATTTTTGCATTAAATATCCTATTTTTAACCCTTACTCAATCTGGGCTAGCGTTTATTGTTATATTAACGCATTGTGAGAATTGGTATTTTCAGAAGGAATAATTCAATAATGGTAATTTGTTAGCCTTTCCATTGTGAGTAGACTTTAGTTTATATGTTGAAACAAATCAATGATCAAATCCATATCCACAAGTTATGTGTTGTCAGCAAATTATAGTTATAGAGATATTGTTTTATTAAGATGTTGTAAACCTTCGAAGGCAGGTATGAATTGAGATTCCATTCCAAAAATTTCAGTCTCAAAATAAAATAATACAACGAAAGTTTTTTTAGTGCCATTTTCTAGAAGTAGAAAGGATTTTTAAAGCATAAAAGGTATGAATGAAGATTCTATTCCAAAATTTTCAGTCTCAAAATAATATAATGAATGTTTTTCCCTAGCATTTTCTAGAAGTATCTGGAAGTAGAAAGGACTTTTAAAGAAAAAATCTATAATTTCCTAGCATTTTCTAGAAGTAAAAAGGATTTTTAAAACTAAAACATATAATTGTAGGTACCTCTAACCTAGAGCTAATTTTTTGAATATATCATCTCCAAGTTATCTGACTTCTCATTTTTGTATATTTTCTGCTTAACTGATTCAGAAAGTGTCCAATTTGCAAGTTGCAACCAAGAAAAGATAATTGGGTCAATGGGAGCCTCAAAATTAAATACTTCACTAACCCACTTAATGGATAGAGGATGACATATCCCCTTAGCCATTCGCTGTAACGTGGAAATACAAGTGTACTCTGTGATAAATAAAAGACAACCATAACAATAGTGTGAACAAAATTCACCTTCAAATCGTTTAATTTGCTGGTTGTCGAAGAAAATTGTGAAACTATAGTGTTAACAAGGTTTTTTGCAAACCATTTAACTTTTGTTTACACTATTCAAAGTGACGTGGAGTCGCGAGGAATCAATATGCTCATTGGGGAATCATATTTCTTCAATATGAGCATTGGGGAATTCTGAAGCTGAGGTTATATATATATACTTGAAAATTCTTTATATGCCCATTAATATGATTTTTTTTTTTAAAACTATTCACTAGTTAAAGATAACGTGTATATTTTAAAATAAATTGTATTTTACGTCTAAAAAACATGAAAACATGCATACGGGTGTCAATTTTAAAGCCTGCCTATAAGAAGCAAACTGCATTTTTGGCAAAATTTTGAATGAAATTTTATTTAATTAAATTGTGTGGAAATTTTTGTTACATTAACAAGTAAGAGATAGGTTATGCTTGAGGGATTTTAATTTTTTTATAATAATATAGATTTGTTGTTAACATTATATAGATTTATTCTTAACATTATATAAGGCTGTATGGATAAATCTTGTGAAACTTATATAGTATATGAATTTTTTAATTAAATAAAATGCATTTTAAGAAATTTGATTCATTAAACACCTAATAAATAACAAATTACAAATTAGAACAATTATATATTGATTATACACATATTTATAACATTAATACTAATTTTAAAAATTGTTTTAATTTAAGGTTATAGGATAGTGGAATATGGTTAAAAGTGAATGAAAAGAGGATGAAAAATATGCATTTTTTAGACTCAACATTTCCCCCCAATTGAAGATGTTGCATGTTCTCCTGCAACCTTGCATTAATTTTCCTAAAGTGAAGTCGTCTCATTTTTCGTAGCCTTTTTTAGTGAAAGATTATGTTTTATCAACAACTCATTTTGTGACTTGAGATGCTTCTACAAGATTTACATATTTTTCAAAGTATTCTTCAATTGTTTTGTTTTTCTCAAGAGTGTGCTATTGTGGAGTATTCTTTGAAATATATCTGAGTTGCATCTCTTGTGGTTGGTTCTTATGTGGAAACCACAAGTATTTCATGTGTTGGTTCTTGTATGGAAACACTTTTGTTTTACTTTTATTCTTGTTTCGACAAAGAACACTTGGAAATATATTGCAAATAAAAACCCATTTAGATACATATCAAATGATATTTGCTCATAATTTGAATCATTCAAAAAACATATTCATCTTTCAATTGAAGAGAAACAACAGTGAGTTGGGCGAAACATGTTGGTCAATAATATATGAGGTAATGGAATATGAAATTGAAAAATGGTAATGAATATTCCCCCCATAAAAGGTGTTTTCTATTTTTGAAAACTGGAGAAAGAAATGTCACATGAGAAATTCTCCAAATACATTTCTTTTAGCATTCAAAAAATTATTAACTAAATATTCGAAAACAACATACCTTCACCTACCTAAAAATTTCGTAAACAACATACCTTCACCTAAATATTCGAAAATAACATACCTTCACCGACCTTCTGATCTCGATCAAATACTTTGTAATTTCGATCAAATCTTTTTGAACTATCTAACGCATTTATTGATGCGGCACCTACGCTAACGCATTTAGTGATGTAGAACACGTCAATTTTAGCTAGGTAGCTCATTTAGCGATGTGGCACACATCTGTCTTAGCTAGGCTAAAGAATGCATTTAGTGATGCACAACACCTCTATTTTAGCTAGGTAGCTCATTTAGTGGTGTAGAAAGCACTGTTTTGATTGAGGTAGCTAGTAAACTGGATGAAATTTTATTTAATTAAATCGTGCATAATTTTTAGTTAGATAAACATGTAATGGATAGTTTAAGTGGTAGGGATTTTAAATTTTTATATAATAATGTAGATCTGTTGTTAACGTTATATAGATGTATTCTTAACATTTTATAATGCTGTAGGGATCGAATATGTGATTAAATAATGTACAATTCAAAGAATTTGATCCCACTATTGGTGCAACACATCAATCCTAGCTGGGCTAATGCATTTACCGATGTAGAACACATCTATTTTAGCTGGCCGAACACATTCAGTGATGTAGAACACATATTTGACGGGTATTTTTATCTATCATGAATTATTTTTAGTGACGGTTTTAATTTTAACAATTTTAATTTTAAATTATCGATTTGTAATATTTAATTTTTATACATTATATTTTTAATTACTTTTATGTTGAAAATAGTAAATGTAGATATTGTTATAGATAAATCACACAATAAAATTTAACTAAACAAAAATTGAAATACACATACCACTTTTTAAGTCATTTCAATGTTAGTCTTATTAATAAAATCATAATTGTGAAATAAGTTTCAAATAAAAATACATAATATTTATATAAACTATGTAAATATTTAAAATATATATTCAATATTATCATGTAAACTAATTAAATTCTCGATAGTTTCACCAAAAAATGTAATTGTCAAAACTCAACCCCATAACAAACATAAAAATAAAAGCAAAAACTTCAAATATTTTGAGAGTTTTCAATTGACAAAGTCTCTTACTAAAACAAACATAAACTTAAAAGAAAAATTTTTAAATATTTTTAGGTTTCAGTTTCACCTCCAGTATCATACTAAAGATAGTTTCAGCTGTCTCCAATCAATTAAATTTGATATATGATCATTTTTCCATGCAATAAACTAGTTTAGAATATGATAAAATCTTATAGTTTTTGAATTATTATCAACCAATGGTCATTGAAAACTAAAATCATTGAAAATAAGAATTTTAGTTGGAATTTCATAAATAATTTTTTAATTTTTATTATTAAAATTGAATGAAACCTAGGTTTATATACTTTATTCTTTTACATTTTAACTTATTATATATATATATATATATATATTCTTTTAAATTTGAAAATGACTTTAATCAAAAATGTATTTTAACTTGTTATTTGTGACAGCTGCATTTAATGTTAACTAGTTGTTAACTAGTTAAATGACTTTTTAATATTGTTTAAGGAAAAATACTATGACATTTAATATTTTGCTGGAAAAGTATTTTTTCCTTATTTTTAATTATAAATAATAAAATTGGTTATGAAAAGTAAAAGTGAAAAGGTTGTTGGTAAATGTTTTCCAAGAACTGAAAAGGTGGTTGGACAATTTGAACAGTTACCTGTGCCTCTGAGGATAAGAGACTCATCTCAGTGAAAAATAGGGGTTATGTTCTTGGGCTAAGGAAGAGTGAAGAGTTTCCTAAGCTGGTTGTGACCGATGGGGACTGACCCTTTCCGAAGAATTCTGAAGATTTAAATGCTTGGCTTCAGATGGCAATTTTGAAAGTCCCTGTGAAAGTTTGTCCTAATTGTCAACCCGTACCTTTTAGTGGAAGCACTCGGGAAGAGCAGGATGTCATTGCCTCTCTTTTGGGTTGAGAGGACACCAATAGTCACTTTTATATTCAGATAAGTTTTGTCCGATTTAACACTAAATAGATGGAAGATTTGTGTTCAAGATTTTATGTTTACAGATATTGGTTAATTATTCTATGTTCTGATAAGCTCTGTTTGATTTAATATTAAATAGACAGAAGGATTGTTGAGATTATTATATGCAGATAAATAGTATGGTTTGCATAATAATATCGATATTAATCGTTAGAAAAACTCTCTATGTTAAAGGAAGAAGAGTTAGGGTAAATGAGTAAATAAACACTGAGTTCTATGAAAATAAGTGTAATCGTAATATCTGCAGAAACAGATAGAAAATTAACCATAGTATACTCAGGACATTTCGGTGGAATCAAATGATAGCCTACCATATATAAATAGAATACACATGATATTCATTAAATTTTCACTGATTTAAAAATAGTATTCTTTAAAAAAAAGAATAGGAAGAACTTTATTGCAACATTGTAAAAAACAAGGGTTTCTGTCCATGTAAAACTATTGCAGGAGAGATGTTGGTATTGGGTACGAGGGTGAAACCCTCAACCCAATACACATCGCTTCCCTAAATAATTACTATGCACGAACAAGTTATAGGGTGGTTCATTCAGCATGAGTATAACTTAGTAAAACGAAATGAATAGAGAATAGAAATTACATACAGAAACCAAGGACTGGAGAAAATAAAATACTAAAACAAGAGTGAGTAAATTAAATTGCAAGAAAGAACCGAGTTACAACTTAACTGGAGAGCATAACTATTTATATTGCATAACTTTATGTTTACTATTTGAACAAGGCAAGAAATGAAACTACACAGAAAAATAAGCTATGTGGCAAGTTAAGGATTGTGATAAAAGAATACAACAAAACTTGCACATTTCATTAAAAAAATAGGTGAATTTCTGATTCTCCCAAAATTATTAAATGTAGTCCAAGTGGAGAGAAAGTCTCTACTCTAGAAATTATACATCCACAGTATAAATCTTCTCATACTAAATGTAAAGCTTAATATTACAAAACTAGCAAAGCCGGAAGAGACTATCTGTGGCCACAAGAAATGTTGGCTGAAAACTTAGTCTTTAATTGTTCCATTTATACATATAAAAAAAAACGAGAACCAAACATGACCAACTGTGAAAACCCAGTTCTGGGTTCATTTTCTATGAAGACCCGAAGACGCAGTTAGGCATCATTAACTGAGTACAAGCAATTAGAGGTACCTAAAGGGAGTATCGGCGTGTTAGCGGAGTCAAATGCCAAAACTAAACTATTATAATCTTTGCAGAGGAACAGCTAAACCGGAGTAGTGGCAACCTGCGACAATAGCCACAGAGGAAAATTTGTAAGAAAGAGAGACCAAAACAGAAAAACAAAATTCTCTAACTCAGAAAAAGAAGAAGTCGATTTTTAAGCAAAAAATAGAAATCTGTTGGGAGAAGTACCTGAGGAATAGAAGCCCTTCTCCATTGTCGGAGTGACACACGAGTGATCCTTAGACAAGGCAAAAGAAAAATTAGAAGCGATAATAACAAAGATGTTTCTCTAAAAATATATTTGGAGATGAGTTGAAATTCTTAGCAAGCGAGAAGGGAGAAAAGTTACTGGAATGTTAACAAATGAAATATGTCATGGAAAAACTATTTGAATGACCGAGAACAAATTTTTCTAGTATTTCATAGTCGGATGGTATCGGTTTGATCTTCTCCATATATCAACGCAAAGAAATTCGAGGGGCAAAGCCATGAAGGAACTTTGCGAGCTGGGTGAAATTGTGATGGTGGCAGAGCCATAGCACGAGAACCTTGCGGAGAAAACACAATATGGAGCAAGAAAAACCAGAACTAATGAGCTTCTCGATTGGATGCAGTGACCAAGGAGGTGCCGATTTCGGGTTGGCGAGTTTACCTATGCCATTTTCCCACTGGAGGTCCTCACCGTCGATCTATCTACGTTCAACGATGTAGATGCATGAAGAGGACCATAAAATCCCGCAGCCATATCTGTGCAGATCACACCTGTCCACCGAAGTAATGAAGGGTACTTCCGCCTTGAATTTCCATCCTTCGTGATAGATATACCTCGAAAGAATCCAATGAATGGTATAAATCTATTAAATGATAAAACGTATATTAAGGTTTCCTTATGGAATAAAATTCAAATATAAACTGTGATGAAATGCAAGGAATAACCTATATATATATATATATATATATATATATATATATATATATATATATATATATGATAAGGATGCGTTGCCAACTAATTAAAACGTTGAATTATTATGAAGTGACAGGGAATCCTTTTGGGATTGATATGTTGTAATGCATCCTATGAGTTTAATATATTTTTTTAAAAGATATAAACGTTAATACATAGTGTTGGTAGATTTGGAAAGGAAGAAAATTGGTAATAGAACTTAATCAACAAATAGTAAGATTAACCTCAGTTTATGGGTAACTTTGGTATAGGAGGTAAAAAAAATTATTTTCTTGTTTATGAGTGTGACAAGTGGTATCAGAGCAGTGTTCATACACTAGGACCCTAAGGGTCAACTAAAAATTTACGCCGTGTGTATTTTGATGCACATAATAGAATTATAACAGTGAAACATCATGAGAATGGGAACAACACAACCACCACCCCAAGACACCAGGTCACCCCAAACACAACCAGTTGTGAACCCTGAGATGTGGGTTCAGGTGAATGTCAATCAACACCAACAAACGAGCAGGCTGCTGGAGGAACAACAACATCAAACCAGTATACTCTTGAATACAGTACAACAGTTACAGGAATAAATGGTTCAAGTTCGAAGGGATAATGAACGATTATTGCAAGAGAAATAAAATATACTCAAAATTCTATCTGACAAACAAAATCAAGAAATGGAACACCCCAGTACTGACAGGGGCATGCAAGAAGGTGAAGAACAACAAACGAGAGACAACACCAATGATAGAGTGGAAATAAGCCCATCCTAGCAAAGCAACAAGAATAAAAACTACAATGAAGCAAAATCCAGCAATTTGTTGGATCAACAAGAGGTTAAGAAGTAGAAAGTAGAGCTCCAGGGGGTGTTTCGGAAAATAAAACCACCAACATTTGAGTGTGAGGCTGAGGAAGTGGAAAAGGCATGGTTAATAGACATGAAGAAGTATTTTCAGGTGTATGAATATAACAGCAACCTGAAGGCCAGATTGGCCATATATCAGCTAAGGGAGAAAGCCACTCTGTGGTGGGAAGAAGTGAAGAATGTTCGCAGCATTAAGGAACAAGATTTCACCTTGGAATCGTTCCAGCAATACTTTAAAGACAAGTATTTGACAGAATGTTTATGTGATGAGAAAGCTAAAGAATGTCATGACTTAAGGCTGGAATAGATGAATATGGATGAATATATGACCAAGTTGACCTCCCTATTACGATATGTTCCATATCTTCGAGAGGAAAAGGCTAAGGTGCAGATATTTTTGAGTAGCCTGCCAACACATGTGAAAGAGCGAATTTAATTTTTAAATCCCAGAACCATGGACGAAGCCATTCATAAGGCACGGATGGGTTATCAGTAGTCCAAGGCTAAAGGAGAGGTTGGAAAGTTGGCAGCCAAGGAAGGGACATAAAAGCATGTCCAACTTCAAAGGAGCTAAAAGAAATAACTTTAAGAATTCTGCCCGAAATTATGTCAGTAAACAATTTGGCAGGAATCATCAGAGAACCCAATGGCCAGTATAAGAAAAGCCTGGAGAGGCAACCAGCAAGCCTGAGCAAGGACAGGTGACTAAGCCACCTCTACACTTTTGGGGGTGTGGTGAGGCACACTACTATAAAAACTACCCACAGCGAGCAATAAATGACACATTTGCAAACTTGCAGGAAGCTTCCACAGTAGGTGATGTGGCGCGAAACATTCCTCATATCAACACAGCGTTGGAGGATCAACAGGCAGATTATTAGCTGACGATGATTGAGTTGGAAGGTAAATTACTGTCTCAAACTTTTTTTATTTTTGTAGACCCTGGTACAAGTCTAAGTTATGTTAGTCCCAAAATAGTGGAACTGTGTAAATTAAAAGAACAAAAATTCAAAAATTTGTGGCTGGTACAACTAGTCACAGGAGCAAAAAGAAAGGTAACTACCAAGATTCCAAACTATACTTTGGAAGTTTCAGAACATCAGTCACAAGTAGACCTGAACATACTACCATTAGGGTCCTACGATGTTTTGCTGGGCATGGACTGGCTAGAAAGACATTGTACCTTAGTGTGCTGCAAGGAATATATTATTTATTACAAAATGCAAGATGGAACACGCAAGGAGATTCAAGGAATCAAGAAGCCACTATAGCTACATCCAATTACAACATCCCAAATGAATAAATGTATAAGGAATGGATGCCAGATATATGTTATTTAGGTGGGATATGACGATTCTAAGGAAAAAACACCTATGATGGAAAGCATACCTGTGGTGCAAGAATTCATGGATGTTTTTGAAGAAAATATTTCTGGATTACCACCAAGATAGGATATTGATTTTACTATAGAGTTAAAGCCAGGAGCATCACCTGTGTCAAGGGCTCCTTACAGAATGAACATTCTAGAATTAACTGAATTGAAAATGCAATTACAGGAACTACTGGACAAAGTTTACATTAAGTGTGTCTCCTCGGGGAGCATCAGTGTTGTTCGTGAAGAAGAAAGACAGAACCATGGAAATGTGCATGGATTATAGATAGCTTAACAAGTTAACAGTTAAGAATAAGTATCCATTAACAAGGATTGATGATCTGTTTGATCAAGTGAAGGGGGCCACATTGTTTTCTAAGATCGATTTAAGATTTGGATATCACCAGATCCGAATCAAGGATGAAGACATATGCAAGATAGCTTTCCGTACCAGGTACGGGCATTATGAATTTGTGGTGTTACCCTTTGGGTTAACAAATTCACCAGAAACCTTTATGAGGTTAATGCATGGAATATTTCATCTGTTCCTGGATAATTTTGTAATCAGATTTATAGATGACACTTTAATTTATTCTAAAAACAAGGAAGAACATAAAGAGAATTTGAGGATTGTGCTGGAAATGCTAAGAAAACAACAGTTGTATGCTAAGTTCAACAAATGTGACTTATTTAAAACATAAATCCAGTACCTAGGTCATGTCATTTTAGTAGAAGGGATTGTTGTTAACCCATAGAATATTAAGATAATTATGGAATGGCAAGTACCCTAGAATGTGGAAGATATTCGATCTTTTATGGGATTAGTTGGGTAGTATCGGAGATTTATTAAGAGATTTTCCAAAATTCCTTTTCCCATTACCTCCTTGCAGATAAAAGGAAAGGTTTTCAAGTGGACCGTTGAGTGTCAGAATAGTTTTGAAAAGCTGAAACAGATTTTGACCACTTCACCAGTGTTGAGGGTAGCTAACCCCAACAAATAATTTCAAGTCTATACAGATGCAATCAAAGAATGTGTTGGGGTAGTTTTATCACAAGAAGGAAAATTAATGGCATATGAGTCAAGAAAGTTAAAAGAGAATGAACAAAGTTACTCCACATATCATCTGGAACTAACATCAGCAGTACATGCACTCTAGGTTTGGAGACACTACTTGCTGGGTAAAAAGTTTATGCTAAAAACTGACCATAGTAGCTTGACCAGTTATTTCAAGCAGGTTAATTTAAACTCTAGACAGGCAAGATTGAATTCCTTTTTAAGTGAGTTTGATATGGACATCCAACACGTGAAGGGTAAGGAAAACTGGGTAGCTGATGCTTTAAGTAGAAAACTACATTACTTTTATGAGCTATATTACAATCAGTTGGAAAGTAAATTTTTAGAACAAGTGAAAGAAGAAGAAAAAAAAGATCCAAAATATAAATTCTTATAGCAACAAATGCAAGAAACGAGAAAACAAGGAAGTACTTCTGAATATGGAGTTGATAAAAATCGGATGCTAACTTTTAGAGGTAAGGTGTGTGTACCAAACCGTGTGGACCTAAAGGAGATTATAATGAATGAATACCATAGCAGCAATTATGCAGGTCATCCAGGATACCAAAAAATGTTGACTGCAATTAGAAAGGTATATTTTTGGCCTGGTATGCGTAAAAATATTTTTGAGTATTTAAATAAATGTTTGGAGTGTCAGCAGGTGAAGGTGGAGCATCAACATCCTGCAGGATTGTTGCAGCCCATATCTATACCTGAATGGAAGTGGGAGGTGATATCTTTGGACTTCACTACATGTTTACCACGGAAAAAATTAAAAAATGATTCCATCATGGTGGTGGTGGACAGATTGAGTAAATATGCACATTTTATACATGTGCAGTCTACTTACAAGACTGTACAGATAATAAACATATTCATGAGGGAAATTTTTAAGCTACGTGGTATTCCAAAGATGGTTATCTCAAACAGAGATGTTAAGATTACCTCAGCATTTTGGAAGGCTCTGTTTAGAAGGCTGGGGACCCAAATAAAATTTAGTACAAATTATCATCCCCAGACCGAGGTCAAACAGAGCGAGTAAATCAAGTATTGGAAGACATGTTGCACATATATGCGATGCAACATCCAAGAAAATGGGAAGACTATTTGCATCTTGTTGAATTTTCTTACAACAATGGTTATCAAAAGTCCCTGAAGATGAGTCCTTTCGAGGCCTTGTATGGGAGGTAGTGCCGCATACCCATAAATTGGAGCAGCCCCAAATCAAAATTAATGTTGGGATCCGAAATGCTTGCTGAAATGGAATTAGAAGTAAGGAAGATAAGACAAAATCTGAAGGCTGCACAAGATCGGCAGAAGATCTATGCAGATAAAAAGAAGTCTTATCGGGAATTCGAAGTGGGAGACCATGTGTATGTGAGGATCAAACCCAAGAGGAGTACCTTGCGATGGACCTCTTCTGCCAAGTTGGGTCCCAGGTTCTATGGACCTTTCAAAATTTTTGAAAGGGTAGGACATGTGGCTTATCAGTTGGCTTTACCTAGTCACATTCGAGTACAAAATGTGCTTCATGTGTCCCTGTTGAGATGTTATGTTCACGATTCCAAGCACGTAATTAATTGGAAGAATATACAGGTAGGGTAGAATAAAAATCATAACTTGAAATATAATTTTTTTATGATAATATGACAAGAAAAACTTTTATATTTGTAGGTAGAACCAGACAGCGAGTTTCTGGTCGAGCCGCAACACATACTTGACCAGAGGGAAATTATGCTCCAGAAGCGAGTCATCACCCAGGTTAAAGTGCAGTGGAAGCACTTCGGCCTAGATGAGGCTACTTGGGAGGATGAAAAGTTTATGTGTGAGGCTTACCCAGAGCTATTTTCTGAGCTAAAATGAAACACCGAGGATGGTGTTACTTCCAAGGGGGAAGTTGTGACAACTGCATTTACTGCTAACTAGTTGTTAACTAGTTAAATGAATTTTAATATTGTTTAAGGAAAAAGACTGTGACATTTAATATTTTGCTGGAAAAGTATTTTTTCCTTCTTTTTAATTATAAATAATAAAATTGGTTATGAAAAGTAAAAGTGGAAAGGTTGTTGGTAAATGTTTTCCAAGAACTGAAAAGGTGGTTGGAAAGTTTGAACAGTTACCTATTCCTTTGGGGATAAGAGACTCATCCAAGTGGGGAATAGGGGTTCATTTCTTGGGCTAAGGAAGAGTGAAGAGTTTCCTGAGCTGATTGTGACCAGTGGAAATCACTCAAAGAATTCCTGAAGATTTTTGGTACTAACTCGACTGGCAATCTTGAGGTCACAGCAAAAATTCTACTGTCAACCCATACCTTTCAGTGGAAGCAAGGGGGAAGAGCAAGACGCCATTGCCCCTATTTTTGGTTGGGAGGAAAACAACAATCACTTTTATATTCAAATAAGTTCTGTCCGATTTAACACTAAATAGATGAAATATTTTTGTTCAGGATTTTCTGTTTACAGATATTGGTTAATTATTCTATGTTCTGATAAGCTCTCCCTGATTTACTATTAAATAGATAGAAGGATTGTTGAGATTATTATATGAAGATAAATAGTATGGTTTGCATAAGAATATCAATATTAATCCTTAGAATAACCCTCCGTGTTAAAGAAAGAAGAGTTAGGGTAAATGAGTAACTCGTTAAATAAATGTTGAGTTCTGTGAAAATAAGTGTAATCGTAATATCTGTAGAAACAAATAGAAAATTAACCATAGTATACTAAGGAAATTTTGGTGGAATCAAATGATAGCCTACCATATATAAATAGAACACACAGGATATTCATTAAATTTGCACTGAGTTAAAAATAGTATCCTTTAAAAAAAGGAACAAGAGAACATTATTGCAACATTGTGAAAAAAAAGGGTTTCTGTCCATGTAAAACTAATGCAGGGAGAGCTATTAGTACTAGGTATGAGGGTGAAACCCTCAACCCAATACACATCACTTCCCTAAATAATTACTATACGCAAACAAGTTATAGGGTGGTTCGTTCATCGTGAGTATAACTTAGTAAAACGAAATGAACAGAGAATAGAAATTACGTATAGACACTAAGGACTGGAGAAAATAAAATACTAAAACAACAATGAGTAAATTAAATTTCAAGAAAGAACCGAGTTACAGCTTAACTGGAGAGCATAACTATATATATTGCATAACTGTATGTTTACTATTTGAACAGGGCAAGAAATGAAATTACGCAGAAAAATAAGCTATGTAGCAAGTTAAGAATTGCGATAAAAGCATACAACAGAACTTGCACATTTCATTT